>JAVJIF010011100.1:0-130123 GCA_038442645.1 Agave tequilana | reverse complement strand
AATATGACCGTTGGCCGGTCGACCAGAAGCAGATTTTTCTGCTGACTTTGACCCAACGGCTAGTTTTTGGAATGAGTTATAAATACCCATCCCTTTAGGCTGTTTGATCAAGAATTTCAAGAGCAAAAATTCCTATCTTTCTTAGTATTTTAGCAACAAGTTTCAAGAGTTTTTGGGTTAAAAGATCTATCTTTATTTGTTTTTAAGGGGTTGAAAAAATCAAAGAAAAAGAGAAATCTTTGGGAATTATTTTTTATCTTCATTTCTATTTTATCTTAGAAGTTTTTCCAAGTATTTTCTTTGTGATTTTGATTTCTAAACTTTTATTTTTCTCACACTTGAGCTATCATCTCTATCATATCTATAGGATCTTTGTTTTGTGAGAAAATGGTTTGTGGTTTGTTTAGACCAGCAAGTGTTTAATCCTTTTTACTTTGTGTTATCCCTCTTGTGTAGAGGTGATTGTGGAGAAGTTTGGGTTTGTTGATATCCCTCTAAGTGCAGGGGTGATTGTTGGAGTTTTGGCTTTGTGCCTATCTCTCTAAGTGCAGAGGTGATTGTTATTTTTTGGCTTAGTGCCTTATCCCTCTAAGTGTAGAGGTGATTGTTGTGCCTTACCTCTTGTGTAGAGGTGTTTTTGTTAGAGAGAGGAGTTGTGTACTCTTAATTTGTATTTGCCAAATTCTCAGTAGAGATTCCCTGTGGGAAGTCCTGTGTGGACGCATTAGTGAAAATCCTTCTGTGTGAAGGCGAAGACGTAGAGCTGGTGCTCGAACCTCGAAACATATCTTTGTGTTTGCGTTTGATCCACTATCTCTTAACTCTCTCTTTTATACCTTGCTTATTTCATATTGTTCATATCATACATATATGCTTGGTATTGTTTGTGTGTGCCCATACTTGTGTTGAACCAAGAGAGCTTCATATAACACCTCAACTCTTATTTAGAGGAATCTAGAGGAGTTAGTCCAGAGCCCTTCACCGGGATTCGGCTACACTCTTTGGTTACACTTAGTGTGCTGCAATTATTTTTTAAATTCGTATCATTTGTCATTAGATTAGCCATACACCTATTCACCCCCCTCTAGGTATATTTTCATTGGTATCAGAGCCTACGCTCCTGATATTAGGTTTAACCACCTAGGAGTGAGATCTTGGCTAGCTAATTTTTTGCATTTGCACACATATTTGTTTACACACACTCATAGACTTCATGACCCCCCTTCCATGTATGATACTTCCAATATTGATGTTTGAAAAGTTAAGATGTCCATGTATCTTAAAATCCTAGGTATGCATGTTTACCTTGCTATTACCAAGAAATCTTATCTTGATAATAACAAGCATATAGAGGCCAATGCACAAGCCCTAGAGATACTTAGATGCACTCTTAGCAAAGATTATTTATCTATAGTTTCTCATTGTGATTCCGCCTTTGCAGTGTGGAACACTTTGACCTCTCCCCAAGCTACAACGACGATTATGTGGAAAGGAATCTAGTGGAGATGAGTCCGATCAACCTTGCTACATGGTCCAAGGGAATGACTCCCTTGAGATAACACTCGGATACTCACTAGATGATAGTGCTAATTCTTCCAGTGATGACTATATGGATGCCGATGACTGAAATGAAGAACTATCTATTGTGTGTTAAAACTTGCTTGAAAATATAAGTTGTGAAAAAGAAAAATTTTAGATTAAAAGAAGAAAATAAAAATTTGTCTTCTAAACTTGATATTGTTTTGCAAGAGAGAGATGAAATTTCAAATGAAAGGGACTCATTGAAATCCCACTTGAACTTGCTCTTAATAAAAACAAAATTTTGAAAATAAAAATGATTGTAATGATGTCTTGAAGAAAAATGAGATTTTGTTTTCAAACTTGATATTGTTTTAAAAGAAAATAATTCTTTAAAAAAATTATTTCTATTTCAAAAGAACTAGATTTGGTTTTCAAGGAAAAATAAATCTTTAAAAAATGATTTAAATGCACATGTTTGTCATGCTTCATCATCTAGTGTTTCTATTACATGCTCCACTTCAAAAATTAAAATGATATATGTTATGTTGAAGAAAAGTGTATATTGTTTGGGCTCCACTTTGAGCCAATGTTCCATGAATCAAACACGGTTGGAATCCATATTTCAAAAGAAACAAGTTTCACTTCCACATATGCATGCACACCATACACAACTACACATGCTTCTCATGCCCACCCACATGACACTATGTATGTTCATGTGTACACTTGTACACATTTGTGACGTAAGGGCCACCTTACAAAATTTTGCTATGATAGAATTAATGATTCAAATTTTGCAAACAAGTTTGTTTTGGTTAGGAAAGGTGCTAACTCCCATGGACCCAACAAGATATGGGTACCAAATCCACTCCTATTATATTTAATGTAGGTGTGGGCTCTCGCTTGACGTGAGAGTGTTGGTGCCTTAAATGGTGGATGCGTTCCGAGCTAAATTGTGACAATTTTGAATGCATCATTTTCAAAGGAAGTTTGATGGGAGGACCACCATGATTTGGAGATCTAGAGATTTGCCCTAATTGTTTTGGTAACGATCTCTAACTCCTATATAGTTTACATGCTTTCATATTATTGATTTTAGCATGTTTTGATTTTTCATGATTATTATGTTAAATGCCATGATTAGACTGTGTATACATATGTAATATTGAGATACACCCATGTTATATAGATTCATATTTTGTGTTCTCACTTTAGTTTAGCTATTGTGTATATCATAGCTCTATAACACGTACATTTAATTTAATGATCATGTTGTTTGTTTATGGTTTTGCACTTCATATTTTGATTACTTTTTAGATGTAGTATTTATTAAAACTTGTGTACATTCTTGTTCAACTAGTGAGCCACATTGATTATTATATGTTTTTTACTATGTTGCTCATTTGTACTCATTAGATGTACTAGTATAGCCTAGTTTTGATGATTCTTGCATTGTAACTTGTATTCCCTCTTTTTGGTCATATTTTCATGAAAATGTATTTAGCTTCATGTATATGTTAATTTTGTCAAAACTTTAGATATACATGTATGCCCTTGAGTTACTTGCTTTTCATGCAAATTCTATTATTGACTCACTTGTGTTTGGGATATGTATGTATACTTCTAGTTTAGACAAAACATACATATACCTTAAAGTATATTTAGTTTTGATGATTTTTCATGTTTTTGATAAAGAAATTTCATATGAGCTTAAATGCCCTATTTCCATGATTTTGTTGATTACATGACTTTTTACACTATTTTTGGTGTTTTACTCATGATTTTTGTTTCATGAGGTTATATGAGCTCTATTGATATATGAGTGTCGATAATCGTGTGATTTTCATGTTTACATGATTCATTCTTATTTTATTCCTTACTTGAAGGACTTCGTACTAGTTTACTAGATTATCATAAAACTAGTTGCGTAATTTTTCATTTTGAAAGAGTTTTCAATTATGCTAAAATTATTTTCAAATTCATATTTTTGAAAACCCTTCCTTTAAAGGGCGGTTGGATAGGCGACCATGCCTTGTATGCTCAAATTGAATCTTTTTTAACATGTGTATGAATAGGGTGGTAGGTATGAGTTATACACTTGATCCTCATTATATTTTCAATTGGTATCACAATTGATATTTGTATGTTTGACTCATATTTGTATTTTCTATATATGTATGGATTAAATTTCAAATAGTATCAATTTCGATTGGTATTTATATTTTCATACATATGTATATGATTTGATTGTGCTTACAATATCTTTACATCTTAAAGCACAAATTATATTTATGCTAAGCTTGATTTACTTCTTAATGTCAATTATTTTTCATTTGGTATCTTATACAAGCTTATGCATTATTTTTATTGGTATTTCATAGGAGAAATATTCGTGTTTTATCTTTCAATCGGTTTTATTTTCAATTGGTATCTTACTCTCATTCTTTATGATGAAAAATACTTTGTTTTGGTATATGCTAACATTTTCAATATTGGTATCAATAATCTTAATTAGTATTATTCTCAATTTGGTATCCTTATTGCAAAATGAGTTGTATTTACCCAAAAATTTGGTTTTTACTTTCAATTGGTATCAAATTTTACAATATATATTTCAATTGGTATCAAAACGTACAATATTTCATTTTCTATTGGTATCACAAATTTACAAGATATTTTCAATTGTATCTTTTGGTATCTTAAAAAATTTTGTTTATTTTCATTGGTATCATAAATTGGTATCATAATGTTTCGATATATAACTTTATCATAAATTGGTATATTTTCAATTGGTATCTTAAATATTATTTGATTTGTTTTCGCCCCTTTGTTGATGAATTGACAAAAAGGGGAAAAGTATTTCGAGATTTATATATGCATGTTTATTTTATTTCCTTGTTTATGCCAAAAAGAGGGAAAAGAATTTGGTGAGTTTATGCATATATATGTTGTTTGGTTTATGCATTTCTTTGTATATCCATTTGTTTATTGCTATGCATGAGTTAAGAGGGAGCTTCTATGAAGCTTAACTTTAATCCATGCATGTATAACTCCATGATTTTATCATCATCAAAAAGAGTGAGATTGTTGGCCCAGAGGCCTATCACTCTAGTTTTGATGATGATTAATTCATGTAGTTATAGTTTACTAATGATCTTGTACTTAATTAGTTTCAAATATTTGATCAAAATCTTAGTTGATGTTTGGCTTCAAAAAAGCAATTTTAGAGCTAACACATGTAGATTCAAGAGCTCGTGCGTCAAGATCGCATCTAGCACTCGGTTAGAGTCAAGCTTGTTGGATCGCGTTTGGATCGAGTCGACTTAGAGACGGAGTTCTACAAGAAGACCTCGGTTTGTTTTTAGTTTAGTTTGTTTAGATCTTGTGTAAAGATAGATAGTATTGATATGCTTAAGTTCACACACACACAAGTTTCAATTTGTTTAGTTTTCGGTTTAACCTATTTTGGATTTCATGTTAAAAACATAAATATATATATATATATATATATATATATATATATATATCTTATATGTATATTGGATTCTATCCATATACAATATGCTTCAAATTTGTTTCAATATCATGTTTTGTATTTACATGAGTTTTGGAGAAAACGATTTTTCATTTCAAAAATCTAAGTTTTGAAAAATACAGATTTTGTGTTTTAGCCAAATTTCAATATCACAAAAAATGGTTCAAATAGTTTATAATATGTGTTGAATTTTAGTTACACATACTTGTACTTCAAAGATCTTAAAAGAACTTATATTTGTGAAATTTATGTGTATTTTAGGGATCTTTTAGAAGTTAAAAAGACCAAGTTTTAATCCCTATAAAATGTCTGACCTGGCCTTCTGCCGGTCGACCGAGGCAAAAGTCGGTCGACCGATGTGCACAAACGTGCACAACCATTTGGCTGGTGGGCCGGTCGACCAGCCAGAGAGCTCTGCTATCTGGTTCTGGCCCTGGTCGACCGAGCGGTCGACCGATAGGTCAAAGCCTGGGATCGGTCAATCAGGCGTCGACCAGCAGGATGCAACGGTCATAAATATGACCGTTGGCCGGTCGATCGGCCGGTCGACCGGAAGCAAATTTTTCTGCTGACTTTGACCCAACGGCTAGTTTTTGGAATGGGTTTATAAATACCCATCCCTTTGGGCTGTTTGATCAAGAATTTCAAGAGCAAAAATTCCTATCTTTCTTAGTGTTTTAGCAACAAGTTTTCAAAAAGTTTTTGGGTTAAAAAGATCTATCTTTATTTATTTTAAAGGGTTAGAAAAATCAAAGAAAAGAGAAGTCTTTGGAATTATTTTTTATCTTCATTTCTATTTTATCCTAGAAGTTTTCCCAAGTATTTTCTTTGTGATTTTGATTTTCAAACTGTTTATTTTTTCTCACATTTGAGCTATCATCTCTATAGGATCTTTGTTTTGTGGAAAAATTAGTTTGAGGTTTGTTTAGACCACTAAGTGTTGTAATCTTTTTTGCTTTGTGTTATCCCTCTTGTGTAGAAGTGATTGTGGAGAAATTTGGGTTTGTTGGTATCCCTCTAAGTGCAGAGGTGATTGTTAGAGTTTTGGCTTTGTGCCTATCCCTCTAAGTGTAGAGGTGATTGTTGTTGTTTGGCTTAGTGGCTTATCCCTCTAAGTGTAGAGGTGATTGTTGTGCCTTACCTCTTGTGTAGAGGTGTTGTTTGTTGGAGAGAGGAGTTGTGTACTCCTACTTTGTATTTGCTAAATTTTCAGTAGAGGTTCCCTGTGTGGGAAGTCCTGTGTGGACGCATTAGTGAAAATACTTCTGTGTGCAGGCGGGGACGTAGAGCTGGGTGCTCGAACCTCGAAACATATATTTGTGTTTACGTTTGATCCACTATCTCTTAACTCTCTCTCTCTTTTATACCTTGCATTGTTTAATATTGTTCATATCATACATATATGCTTGGTATTGTTTGTGTGTGTCCATACTTGTGTTGAACCAAGAGAGCTTCATATATCACCTCAACTCTTATTTAGAGGAATCTAGAGGAGTTAGTCCGGAGGCCTTCACCGGGAATTCGGCTATACTCTTTGGTTACACTTACTGTGTTACAATTAGTTTTTAAATTCCGTATCATTTGTCATTAGATTAGCCATACAACTATTCACCCCTCTAGGTGTATTTTCAGTATTTGAGTGGAAAGAATTTGGCCTCGAATCCTTCCGGAATGACACAAGTCTATATGTGTGTATGTGGTGTCCCTATATTCAAAACATCACTATGAAATGATGTAGTTCCTACTTAAATTAAGTTGACAAAAAATACACACATATTTTATAAAATAAATCTAACACTTTATAAATTGAACCCACTGTACATCTCCAAGCATCTTCTAGATTGTAGAAATTCAGCTACTGAGACTATACAGAATATAAAATCAGTTCTACCATCTAATAAAATGTCAGAAGCACAAAACTATAAAAATTCAGAAAATTACAAGTCAAGTATTCAGTCTGATAATGTTGGTTATGTAATCCGAGAGGTCAAAAATATAAAGAGTAGCATTTTACCTCAAATTTGGAGCTTCGAATCCTGCATAAAGATTACGCAATGAAAGAACAAATGTTAGTCTCAATCCAAACAAAAAAGGGATTTTTTTTTTTTTAAAGTACACTTTGCATCTTGAAATTTCTTATAACCAACATCAATTACATTACATTCATTCAAACGTTCTTCTTCCCAAGAATCCCCAAATCCCCAAAAATCCATATGCCCTAAACCCTAAAAACAATGCCTAATTCGCACCAAAGATCAAATGGGTAGGTTTTGATTCATAAAGAAAAGTTTCAAAAACTACTAACAATTACAGAGACAACTATAATCTCAGTTGAGAAGAAGACTAAACCTGAGAAAAACCATATCACGGTTCATCGAAACAATGCCTACAATCGAATGGGTAGGTTTGATTTCATACCAAAAACATCAGAGATGAGAAGGATGGCGAGCTTGGAATCAGGAGAGCCAGTGATGTAGCTCTTGAGGCCTCCAAAGCTCTCAACAACAGATCCTTCTCCACATGAGGAGCTCAAAGCTGGTGGATTCTCGCAGCACTGAGAACCTGCCATGTTTTTTCCCCCCTCTCCAAGTTTTCTGGGACAAATCAAAATGGTTTTTTTTTTTTTTTTTATAATCTACAAGCTTTTGCGTCAGGGCTGAGCTCACTATTAAATTCCTACTGTTTGTGGTCCAATACCAGCCATATATAATAATATAATATATAATATATTTCTAGCTCTCCTTTTTTTTTTTTTCCTCCCCTCCCATTCAAATCTCGATCATTTTCTGCAAATTCTCACAGCCATGTGTTTTTTTCCTCTCTCAGCAACGAATCAAAATGGCCTTTTTTGCATAAATCTACAAGCTTTTGCGTCAGGGCTGAGATCACTATTAAATTCCTACTGTTTTGTGGCCCAATGCTAGCCACATATAATAATATATTTCTAGCTCTTCTTTTTCCCAATCAAAGCTCGGTCATTTTCTGCAATTAGTTTTCTAATAAAATTTGGATTGTTTGACGCTTAAACAATTCTTTTACTTGCAGTAAGAATTTTATATCATTAAAAAATTGAAAAGTGATTGTTTTTAGGTCCAATTCAGTGACAAGACAATGAGTTAGTTGACGAGAATTTCCAAGTTCAAATTCGCCATTTTTAATAAAGCAAAATAAAATAAGAAAAATAATCTCATTACAGCACAAATCAGATTTACGACGCAGGCAAAAGACTCTGTATTGTGTAAATATCTCTTTTATATTTTGTAAAACACGCTAATTTTAAAACATAAAAGATTTTTCCAAACCTTATGTGGGCTCTGATAGTTTTTTTGGGCTATTTAAGTGCTTGATGGGCTAGGCTTAGAATATCAACAATATCTTAACAAGGCTTTTTCTAAGGCCCAACTAAGTTGGAGCCCAATAGTAACCAGCCCAAAAAGATATAGCAAATAGAGCTCCCCTCCCCTCAAGTTTATTTTCTTTCCTCTGCTCCAAATTCCAATCAAATCCCAGAAATTTTTCCTGCTGGACTTCTTGATTTTGGGATTAGGGTTTTAATCCTCTTGAAGTTGAAGGATTCTATTATTATTATTATTATTATTATTATTATTATTGTGATGCAGAGAATATGCATCAATCCAAGGATCCTCTCCATCTCCCACAGGATCTGCAGAGACTTGAGGTCAATTTTCCCCCTTTTCGCAACTAACTTTTTTTTTTTTTTAAGATAGTTTTCTTTAAGATAATTAAAATTATGATTCATTTTGCCTTTTTTCTCTAGAAAGATTGAATCATATGTGATTATAATAAAAAAGATGTAAGAGGAGGAAAGCAATTGCATCACAAAATTAAAAGCTTCTCTTATCTTTTTGAGAGAAACCGTGAGGCACAAGAATTGGGTTATTTCGATTTTAGTCCTCTGAATAATGGTAGTTTGAAAAGAACCTTTCAAATCATACAGTTTTTATATTTTCTTTTTACCTAAAAGAAATTTACAATTAAGTCATTTGTATGATTTGTTTGTTTTGATGTGTCCCCATTGTATTGGATTTAAGGTTGTCAAGAATTGAAAATTTGTTTGCTCGTTTTGTGTAGTAGACTAGTAGTGCATTGTGCCATTTTTATATGTACAAAAAAAAAAAAAACCTAATCGAAATTGCGGAACAAGTAGATGGCTATTTAATTTATTTAGAGTTTGTTAGAATCAGTTAGGTTTTCATTTATATTTATACAAATCACAGATAGTTTTGGTTTCTTTATTTCTAGAATCAATATTATGAGCTCGAATCAAAGTTTTACGAGGAAAAAAGAGAGCTTGAAGCTACACACTGGAGGCTCTATGAGGCTGCCCTGTACACAAAGGTATTCTATTTCATTATATTTTCTTGATGAACTTGGAATTTTCTTTTCTCTACCTTCATCAACTCTTGAAAATGCCAAGCAAGCTTATGGCCATTTAGTTTACTTAAATTATGTGTTGGTTTTTTTTCGCCCTAGAGTCAACATTACCAATCAGACTGGTATTTAGTCAGTCTCATATTAGTAATAAATGAGCAACATAAATAATTCAAATAATGATTATCTAGCAATAATATTCTAGCATGAATGCTTTGTTCAGCATAACCTTACAATAGGAACGTTAGTTCAAATAGATAGAGAATATATTGAAATTTAATAGTTTCACAATCAATATTTATACAAGATAAATATTTAATAATAATAATTCATGAAAAATTGAACGTTAGTATAAACTGACAGAGTAACAGAATAAAACCAGTTTTTGGAGTGAGGTACGCGTAAAACAAATCTTTTTAAGACAGTTATGTCCCCCACTATGGTGCTATTGAGATAATGGACGTTGGTCTTCCAAAAAACAACACTCCTTCACGTGTTTTGCGTAACACTTTTCAAAACTAAGTGCAGTCGAACCAAAGTTAACTCGTACCTTCCACTTGACCGGAAGTTGAAACGGACCAAAAGACTAAAAAATATGAAGAGATTTTTTGTCTGAACAAACCTTGTATTCAGATAGGAGAAGAAAAATGAATTTTGAGTTGTTTTTGGTTATTTATTTGGAGTGATATTCTGCCCTTTATATAGGAATCGGAGGAAAATTTTCGGTTATAACGGGTGCAACCCTTCTTAACAGACACATCTATTCGGTTGCAACGGGCACAATCATTCCAAACAGACACATCCGTTCGCCGCATAGACACATTCATTCGGTCAAAATGGGTTATCCCCGAGCTGACACAACCATTCAGTTGAAACGGGCGTAACCGTTCCAAATAAATATGCCGTTCTCTGAACAGACACATCCACTCGCATACCACTTTCAATGTTGAATTAAAAAGTCCACTGTTTTGTCCCATTTAGCTCTTATTTTAGGCCAACTTTTGATTTGAATATCTCATTCATTCAGAAACAGAATTGAACATATGAATATACCACATTCACGCCAATGGAAGGAGAACACATTCAACTATCTCCTGCGCATTTTGAGCTGCGGCTCCTGCCTAAAATTCAGCTCAAATTTCCCCAAAACTCACTTGGTTAATTTCAAGTTTCCAACAATCCCCAAAATGAATAAAGATTCAAGAAAATATACACACTATGAGACTGACTCTATAGTAAAAGGCACTTTAGAAAAGAAACGTATCAGAATAAGTGAACTAGATCTTGAACCTTCCATAGCAAAAGCCTTGTCGGACTTACTGGCCGATTATTGAACTAGGTGTTGAACTGTCAGTTGTTTATGTAAGCCAAGGCCTCACACAGTAACTTTTCAAAATCAGTCTTGGTTCTCGGTTGTGTCCATTTTGGCTCTGGACATCTTGATTTCAGAGAGTGTCTTTAAGGAATCACAGCCTCCATAGAGACTCCCAAAGAGCCAATCCAGCTCTACACTTACATAGGTGATCGTCATATTAAGAGTAGCCTACTCTATCCCACTTGTTTAATAACAATATATATATCATTAAAAGCATTACGCTTATCCTAAATTCACTTGTAGAAAGTACTTGGGTGCACCATAAGAATGCGTTGGAGTCAAGCTCCTAAGTGTTTACTCGCAGAGTCAATCATAACTAGTTTTTCTTTTTGAACTTAGTCTGTGAGATCTCCAGTCGCTAAGTGAGGTTTCCGTTAAGCTGACTCGGTATGTTAGACTTTTAGCCTCATTTTCCTCGATGCACAGTTTATACGCTTTGCACTCAAACCTTTAGTGAACGGATCCGTTAAGTTATCTTTTGATGCCGCAAAGTCAATTGAGATAATCCAATTTGAGAGCAACTGCCTATTGGTGTTATGTCTACGATGGATGTGTCTAGACTTACTGTTATATACAAAGTTTTGTGTCCTATATATCGCTTAATTATCGCAGTGAATACATATGGCGGGCTTTGGTTTAGGCCACAATAGTATATCCTCTAAAAATTATCGAAGTCATTTGCTTCTTCTCCAGCCTTATCCAAGACTATGAATTTCGATTCCATTGTGGAACGGGCTATGCAAGTTTGTTTGGAAGATTTCTAAGATACTGTCGCATCTCCGAGAGTAAAGATGTATCCGCTGGTTGATTTTGATTCCTCGAAATCTGCAATCCAATTTACATCGATGTACCCTTCAAGTACATGTGGATATTTTTCATATTTTTTAGTATTAGATACATTTCCTACTACTCGTAGTAGGATAGTCTAATGATCATCACTAAGCTTATTGGTGTATCTGCTCAATTAGCTTACAACGAAAGTTATATGTGGTCTGGTGTAATTCATTAAATACATTAGACTTCTATTGATTTGAATATACTCCAACTGTCGCTTTTCAGTTCCTGTATTCTTGTGAAGGTGGATGTGTGGGAGAAAATAATTTGTATTCCCTTTGATCCATGTTTCTTGAATCTTTTTATCTTGTCCACATAATGTGACTAAGATAAACTGATTTCATTTGGTGTTCTAGTAATTTTAATTCTTAAAATTACATCAGCAACATCCACATCTTTCATATAAAGTTGTTGGATAACATCTTTTTTGTTGACTTAATAACTTCAATATTATTCTCGAGTATCAACATGCAGTCTACATAGAGACATACAATAATATATGTATTTCCAACTGTTTTAGTGTAAACACACTTGTCACATTCGTTGATGGTGATCCATCATTGATCATGACACTATCCAACTTCTCATGCTACTGTTTAGGAACATGTTTTAGCTTCTTTTCACATTTGTGCTTCTCGGGTAGGTGTAGCCTCCTTAAATATTTGAGGCTCACTTTCAATCACATATGCTAAGAAATTTGAACTAAAAGATTTAGAGATTTTCGATCTCTTACTCTTTCTTGGTTCAACTTCTGCATTAACTGTTGGTTCACTGGGTCCTTCGTCTCTAAACGCTATTTCATGTGTTTTTTTCAGAAGTTTTATTTCTTTTCGTTTTTACGGAAAGATATCTTCAATGAACACAATATCTCTTGATTCAATAATCATATTTTATATGAATGTCTAATATTTCTGATTTGTGTACCAGAAAATTGTAAGCGCTGCTATCCAAGGTATGAAAATGCAATCCACTGTTTTAGATCCTAACTTAGTCTTCTTAGGTAGTGGCACTGGTACCTTTGCAAGACACTCTCACGTTTTAGGTAATGATAAAAAGGAGGCCTTTCGTGCCACAACTCAAATGGAATAATATCAAGTTTTTTGTGGGGTACCCAGATTTACGGTTAATAGGGCTTCCCCCGACAAGATTTGCGTTGATCCAGAACTTATGAGCATGAAATTGATCATCTCTTTTAAAGTTTTGTTCTTTTTTCAACAATTTCATTCTGCTGAAAAGTGTATGGTGCTATGGTTTTGGTGGTTTATACTAAAGTTAGCACACAGCTTACTGAATTTATTTAATTTATATACCGCTTTTGAGATAGAAAGTGAAGCAGACATCACAGTCTAGTTCGACACACTTAGTGCTCCACTAGTACTCTCTTCATTAATATCAGTCATTTTTTTCAATTTAGCAGAGTAGAAGTTAGCAACTTCAGTCTTAATTGTCTTAAGATTGTTGGTCTTGACAATTCAATTCAAGATCAAGATCTACTGGTCTAATTGACCAGGTCGTTGAAAATCTGGTGGGAGGTTTTTTGTTCACTTGAACGTTTCTTAATTACAGAACCACCTTTTAAATCTTTTTCTTAGACACCAATCAGACTTATATTTAGTCAGTTTCGTATTAATAATAAGTGAGCAACATAAATAATTCAATAATGATTTATTTAGCAATAATATTCCAGCATGAATACTTTGTTCAGTATAACCCCTGCAATAGGAATATTAGTTCAAATAGATAGAGAATATATTGAAATTTAATAGTTTTACAATCATTATTTATACAAGATAAATATTTATTAGTAATAATTCATGCAAAACTGAATGTTGGTATAAACAGACAGAGTAACAAAATAAAATCAGATTTTGGAGTGAGGTACGCGTAAAGCGAATCTCCTTAACACAATTACGTCTTTCGCTGCGGTGCATACGGGATAATAGACGCTAGTCTCTCAAGATACAACACTTATTCACGTGTTTTGCGTAGCACTTTGCAAAACTACGTACAATCGAACCAAAGTTAACTTGTACCTTCCACTTGACCGGAAGTTGAAACGGACCAAAGAACTACTAAAATTCTGAAGAGAATTTTTGTCTGAACAGACTTTGTATTCAGAGAGGAGAAGAAGGAAAATGAATTTTGAGTTATTTTTGGTTATTTATTTGGAGTGATATTCTGCCCTTTATATAAGAATAAGAGGAAACCTTTCGGTTGTAACGGGTGCAACTCTTCCGAACAGACACATCTATTCAGTTGGAACGGGCACAATCTTTCCGAACAGATACATCTATTCGCCGAATAAACACATTCATTCGGCCGAAAGAGGTTGTCCCCGAGCTAACACAACCATTCGGTCGGAACGGGCGTAACCGTTCCAATAGACATGTTCGTTCACCGAACAGACACATCTATTCGCATACCACTTTCAATATTGGACTAAAAAGTTTTTACTCTTTTTGGTCCTATTTAGTTCTTGTTCTACGCCAACTTTCGACTTGAATATCTTATTCATTTAGAAACAGAATTGAACATGAATGTACCACGTTCATCGCCAATGGAAGGAGAACACATTCTAACTATCTCTTGTGCATTCCGAGCAGCGGGTCGCACCTAAAATTCAGCTCAAATTTTCCCAAAAACTCACTTGGTTAATTCCAAGTTTCCAACAATAAGCTTGTCAGAAATTTTAATGAGAAGACCAGACAGATTGAGGGTACACAAAGGTAGCCTATTTCGTTCTGATTTCTTGATAAAATGATATTATATGAACTTTTATTCAGATTGGTTATTTTAACCGAAATCTTTTTTCATTTCGGTATTGTTGTTGAAATTATGCGAGATATGAAGTTGAGGATAGTGTCAGAAGAAAATGCACAGAAAGTTATAACTCACAGGTTAAACCTTATGAAAGTTACTAGGAACAACAAAGTAAGCCATTTCTCCCAAGTATTGGGGGGTAGGCTACATGAACCAAAAGAGAGTTATGCCGGATTGGGCACATAGATCAACTTTCTCCACTCATTCTTATCGAGCAATATGCCTTCATTAAGACCTTTAGTCTCTATATTTTGTCGTATCACCTCCATCCATGTTTTCTTCGGTCTCCCCTGCGCTCTTTTAACTTGCCCTAATTTGATACACTCTACTCGTCGGACTGACGCATCTGTAAGTCTACGTCGCACATGACCAAATCATCGTCGGCGGTTTTCTCTCATCTTCTCTTCTAAATGGGCTACGTCTATCTTAGTACGAATATTCTCATTTCTCATCTTATCTCTCATCGTGTTACCACACATCCAACGAAGCATGTACATCTCCGCTACATTCATCTTCTGGGCATGAAAGTTACTAGCACTTAAATTTTTTTTTTTTTTTTTTGAAAAATGTAATTCTTTGGATGCTTAAATTGCTTTCTTACTTCAGGGAAAGGTTTTCGGAATTTCTGGCTCACTGCTATGAAAAATAACAGCATGCTGAGGAAGGAGGTAAGTAAGATTGTCATACTATTCGATTAATTGGTTTAAAACTCTATGAAGTGTATATCTACTGGGAGACTTCTTTGATTCCATTCAGATTCCAAACGAGATGAAAAAGCTCAAACTACTTGCCTTAGAGAGATTAAGCTGGCTGAGGTGTATAGATGCTATCCTGGGAGAGTGGGAGTTTCAAACTTCAAATTTTCTTTGATCCGAATCCTTATTTCTTCTCTCCTGACAAAAACTTATTGTATGAAAGATGATGGTCATCCATATCTCGAGCAAGCAGAAGGGTATGGTCATTCTTCTGTTTTAAACTTATTCGACTTCATTTACAATTGTCTGCTGGTTTTTGTTGTAGGACTGAAATCAAATGGTGTCGAAGAAAACACTTGACTTACAAGGATCTACCATAAAAGTAATTACAACAGAACTAAACATTGTATACCTGGGAGCTTCTTCAACCCCCCTGATGATGTTCATTATCATGCAAGTTTATGCCAATAAATGAAAAAAAAGTTGTATGTATATGTTTAGTTTGCTTATTTGTTTTTTAGCCATTTCTTTTGGCAGGTTTGGTGGCTAGAGGAAGAGAAGGATCATGGTTATGACAAAGGGTAAGTCCCTTCCTATTTCCTTTGTTCATTTTGAAATGTCGGCTATTCTTCCAGTTTCTCACAATATATGTACTGCAGGTGTGTGATCTGCGACAAGATCATCCCTAATGCAGTTTCATGGTTTACTGGAGAGGTTGCGAGAAACGATTCTCGTGTCCCATTTCAGGATGTTTGTAGTGAAGACACAGATGAAGATGACTCAGATGAGGATTATTAACGAAGATTAAGAGGAAAGCTAGATATAATGGCAGGTGCATATATACCCAATTCTTTTGAATGTTTCATGTAATATTATCTACTTTCTGATGATAGATTTTGATTTTTGACCCTTTTTTCGGTCGAATCTAATGGCAGATTTTTGATATTTGTATTTTTTCTGTAAATTGTCACAATGTGCAATCTGGTGACCATATAATCTCCCTTTGAAAAATAGGCATCATTTTAATGGTTTTCGTTAGGCTCTATTTGGATGTTGAGCTATGAGACGTAAATACTTTTGAGAAATTTTGAAGTGAAAACTCTCAGAACAGTTCCAATCAAGCAAGTGGTAGAGATCATTAAGAAAACAAAAATGAGATAAGCCTTTATTTTTGGTACTCACATAGAATACTTAATGTTCACAGATATCTGGTGCAATATTTGGAGAACCAACATCAAACATTATCAAGTAGAAACATGCTGCAACTAATTCCCTCAAGATCGCAAGGAACTTTTACTTCAGGTACTTCACAAACCAATCGATCATGTCCTTGTGAGCTTCTTCAGCGATCTCTACGGCAGCTTGATCATTAACATCATATCTTACAGTCCATCCATGCTCAACGCCTGGAAAGATCTTAACAAAACCATCAACCTGTCACAAAATCAACTCTTATGATACATAGTCACATGAAAAACACAAGGAACTCTATAAATTGGTTGACACTCGGCAATTAAGTAGCACCAGCTACTAGTTGGTTATTAATCTTGATAATAATACTTCATTAACTTTATAATAGAAAAAAATTCAGTGTCATCATGTAATTAGGCATCACACGGCAAGCTAAAGTAATTAGGCACCATGATAAATTCAATCATAAAATGGCACTGATAGATTGTATGCAATAGTTACATAAAGTAATATAATCGAATAAGCACAAATCAGTAAATTTTTAAATGGAACATTATAATGATTATTCCTTTGCTGATATAAATTTCTACGGTTAGTAATAATGATAATACCACGGGAACTATAGCCAAACTGACTTCCACTAAGATTCAATTATCAGGACACGTTTACCTCAGGTTTGACCGATAAAATCTCTTCGAATTGTTTCAATAATTCAGGCGGAGATACCCTGTCAATCTCAGCTCCGAGCACAGCAATATGTGCTGTAGTTTCTGAAAGCAAAGTGAAAACAAAGGTAAACCATGTAAATAGTCTTGTGCATTCACAATCAGGAACTCGATTAGCTTACCCTTGATATCATCAACAGTAACTCGTGAAGGATGCAACATAACCGCAGCCTTAATATCACCGGTCTTTGCCAACTGTGCAACAACCTTGGCTGAGAAAACACATCAACTTTAAAATTGGCAATTGAGAAAATTCATTATAAATATCAGAATCTGTATATATTATCAGATAGAAAATTAATTTCTTCCAGATGAACAAGATATTGATCAGTACCACCCCAGCAAAATCCAGCAGCCCCAACTGCAGTTACACCTATCTCATTCAGAGCCGCGATAATTGGTGTTGCATCTTCAAATCCTTTATCCTAAAACAAGAAAATTACCATTATGCTTGAAGCCATATGTTCGGAAAATATGGAGAATGGAACATACCGTGCCATGAGCTTGTCTCCAGGTTTCTATCTGTGTCTTATCAAGAACATATGGATCCCCATTGAAGAAATCAGGAACTACAACAAAGAATCCGGCTGCTGCAGCTTTGTCTGCAAGCATCCTTCACTCAAAATAACAAATAAACTTCGATATGAGATCATGAAAATTAAATTTGTTCAACAGAGACTTCATCATCTTCATGTTTGGCTCCATACCTTAGATTTGGTGCTTCATATCCTACAAGAAAGAATAAGCAGTATAAGAACAAACAGAAAAAACAAATTATTCAGTGATATTAGTATATTTTTCACTAGTTATCTAGTTTGAAAAGCATACTTGATATGAACAAGATGAGTAGGAAAAGGTAAAATATCAAATTGACATAGAAAGTAATATCACCTCTTTTACGAGTTACCTAGTTTAGAATTCTAAGCTACTTAATCACAGATTCGACAAAAACAATTACTAAATTACCTCAAAAAGGAGAAAAATAGAAAACGAACATACCGAAAATATCAGAGACGAGAAGGATGGCAAGCTTGGAATCAGGAGAGCCAGTGATGTAGCTCTTGAGGCCTCCAAAGCTGTCAACAACAGAGCCTTCTCCATATGTGGAGCTCAAGGTTGGTGGATTGTTGCAGCACTGTGAACCTGCCATGCCTATGAACTATTGTTGTTATTGTTAACAGCTTTAATTTTGTTGTGGGTATTGGCTTAACCTGAGGATTTAAACTCGTTTTTGTGGCCTAAGATTCAGGATTAGCGTCATAGCTGACATCACCATCAGTTTAGCCTTCCCCGCAACTTTTTCCTTTTTTCCTCTTTATTATTATTGTTTTTATGAATAATTAAGGTATCAACAGTGATAATGTCATTGTTTGGGCCTGGCAATTTGAAAATAACCCACATGAAAGCATCAAAACTTCAAATTTTCCTTTTTCCTTTTTCCTTTGGGTGGCCGGATCTAGCCGGTCCTGGTGTGAAGATTTGGTCAGATCCGGCCACATCCGGGCACCTGGTGTCGAGGTCGGCGAGGACGTAGCCGCCGGAGTCGACTGCGCCTAGGACGAGCGCGGCGAGTGGAAGTGGCGGAACCAGCCGTGACTTTTAAATCTGGACATATCCGGCCAAGGGGAGGCCGGATCCGGCCTTGGCGTGGAGTTTGGTCGGATCCGTCCACATCCGATGCCGAGGTCGGCAAGGACGGAGCCACCAGAGTCGACTGCGGCGAGGACGAGCTCGGCGAGCGAGTCGACTGCGTTGGGGTAGACGGATCCGGCTGTGACCTTCATATCTGACCGGATCCGGCCAAGGGAAGGCCGTGATCCAGTCTTCGTGCAGAGTTTTGGCCGGACCCGGCCAGATCCAGGCGGACGATGACGGGAGTTTCTAGCATAGCTGGATGGCGAGGTCGGTGACAACGTTGCGACGTTGACGGGGGTTTCTGGGCATGGTTGGATGGCGAGGTTGTTGATGACGGCGAAGACGAGGCTGACACCGCGTCTGAGGAGGCACCCAGGGAAACGAAGCAGATGGGCCCGCTGGTGGTGCCATCAGCACACTCGTAGATCCAACAGGCGACGTACTAGGCCCAAACTGAAGCGAGCAGTCGTACGTGCTGCAGCATGCGCCGATGCAACAGCACCACCCGATGGAGAACATATTTGGACGCCCTCATGGCGGCCCCCTCGTTGATCCTGCGGTGGGCCCCGCCGAGGTTGCGGCAGCCGCAAACGATGGGATTGCGGAAGACCAAGGGAATTTCGTAGAGATCTCAGATTCGAGTAAGGGCCAGCGAGAGTGAGGAGTTTCTTGCAGCCCTCTCACATCCGGGTAAGGGCCAGCGAGAGTGATTTTGAACAGAGTGATCGGCTGGAGGTGGGCCGGATTTGTGCCGCAACTGCGATGTGGGGAAATGTGACGATTTTGATGCTCGGGGATCCGGTCACAGATCAGAGTTGCTAACACTGTGTTGACAGTGGCCGACAAAGGGATGGTCGATTCTGCGTTACATATATCGTAACTGTGATGGAGAAGAGATGTCACAACTTCAGTGGTGAGGTTTCTGGTCACAAGTTGAGCGGATCTGAGCTGCAGATGTCTCATTGGCTGGCGGGAGATCCGAACAAGAGTTAGACCGGTCTGAGCTACAGACCCCACAACTGTGGTGGAGGAAAGAAGTCATGACTTTGTTAAGGACGTTCTGGAGGCTTCGTTTTGTTTTTTCTTTTCTTTTTTTTGAAGGTCAAATTGTTTATGTGTGTTCCATGCAAGTTTGTATCCTTCTTTCTTGCAAATGTTTCATTAAGTTCTTATTAATGAAACGGCAGGGATTTTTTAATCTAACGGTTTTATCTCAAAAAAAAAAAAATTCCTTCGAGATCACAAGGAACTTGTACTTTAGGTACTTCACAAATCAATCTATTATATCGTTGTGAGCTTCTTCAGCTAGCTTCATGACAGCTTGATCATTAACATCATATCTTATAGTCCATCCATGCTCGACGCCTGGAAAGATCTTAACAAAACCATCAACCTGTACAAGAACACAAGAATGCTATAAATTGGTTGAAATGCAGCAATTGGCGTCAAGTAGAATGGCAAGCTTGGAATCAGGAGAGCCAGTGATACAGGATTAAAGGCCTCCAAAGCTCTCAACAACACAGCCTTCTCCATATGTGGAGCTCAAAGCTGGTGGATTGTTGCAGCAGTGTGAATCTGCCATCAGCTATTGTTGTTATTGTTAATGACTTTAATTTTGATGTGCAGTTTGGCTTTAATCTCAGAGTTTAAACTTGTTTTCGTTACCGAGATGCAGCATTAGCGTCATAGCTGATGTTTTTGCATTTACAGATAATTTGCTTCCAAGAAGTTATCAACACTGATTGTAGAAGGCAGTGCAATGTTGCTGTTTCTAGGAATAATTAAAAGTTCAAATTTAATTACTAAAAGATCAAATCATAATTGAGGGGAAAAAAATTGATGAACCATATATTGCACGACAATTATCTGTGAGTTACATTACATGTATACTCCCTCAGTAAAATCCATGAGTAAAATTGCATCATGTTACATTCAAAATTGCATCAGGTTACAGGTTCTGGAAACCTTAACATATTACGCGAGACACCTTTCAGTGTGTCATGTCCCTCGAATCACATGAAAACCTCGTAAAAATCACTTCCACATGCACAAAATTGTAGACGCGCGCACCATCTTGATAACCCAAGGAATTGTCTCTCTTAGCTTTTCATCTGAAAGAGAACTTATCTCTGTGGCTGCATCTAAAACAATATGAGTATAAACCCAGTAATTATCATCAAGGAGATTGCCAGGACATGTTGAAGATGAAAATCTGCCAGCCTCATGTTTTCCATGGGAACAGCTTGGTTTGGTGCAGTGGCTATTGATATTTGAGAGATTCTTTTCTTCCCTTTGTTTCCCCTTGAAAATTTTGGAGGTTAGATCTGATAAAATAAACGCTGTTTAAAAAATCCTCTATTGGTCACAATATAGGATTCTTCATCAACTCCTGCAAGAATATACTGAGAAATAGTTAAACAAATCATGAGAAAATGATACATTGACACGATAATATTATCATTTAGTGGCACTTAAAAAGGAATGGGGCATACCTAATGCCATATGAGTATTTGTATACTAGATGAGGACCTGTTCTGATAGAACGGCAGCCCCTACTACGCCAAGAAGACACAGCAAGGAGAAAAAATCTATAAACCCAAGCCGTGATTCAGAAAATAAGTAGATCTTGTGTGAATTGCTGTCACCGAGAAAACCTCTGGCAATCATTGCCTGTACAAGGATAAGACACTCAGGATCAGAAGGATAGTGCTTTCAAAAAACAAAAGACGCTTCAAATGAAATTTTCCATTTTGTGACTATGGTGGTTATTGCCATCTTCCCTGGATTCCAGTCATAATGAAAACCATATGTTTAGTCTAACTAACAAAAACATAAATATTGATGCATAAAACCAGCAAGAACTCAGGATGTTTTAGCTTGAAGTTTGAAGAGCATAGGAATCAGTATCCGAATTCGATCGGGTAGGAGATCTCACATTTGGGTCTGCATGACTGCATCCAAGAGGACACAGAAGCAGATTCACCTCAGACAATCAGACTCCATTTACATCCCTGTGCTCTGAACAAACAACCTGTTCTATGTTTCTTCTAATATGTTTTAAGCACTAATTAATGGTAGAGTTAGAACAATTAACCTGACACACATTTTCTAAACTAGTTAAAATAAAATGGAAAACAAATATACACCACAAAAATACAACTATACTTTTATTATAAGATCAGATAAGCTCTTTTTGACTAAGAGGACCTTCATCGAAACCCTCACAGCAAATTCAATGAGCAACCTTTTTCTTCTCCCCCCTGCTTTTATTAAGGCTTGCACCAAATTAGAAGACACAAACTAAAATATGTTTCGATCTAATTCCATGCATGTCCTTTCATCATATGATATGCATGGTTCACGACATGGAAAGAGTAGAACATATTATTCATGAATGACTACAAATTCGGGACATCATGGACAACCTTATGAAAATGTGGGAACAAGTGTCCGGTAAAAGGCATACCTTGGAAATTTGCTCCGCATGACTGAAAATATTTTTAAAGATCCGGCGGATATACATAAAGAAAACTGCAAAATCAGACACAAGAAAACAGAAACATATTCAGTGATAAAATAAAGTTCTTGTATGGTATTTCCAATGACAATTTATGTGCAATGAAATTATTGGGACCTGCAAAAAAGATACCCTGATATATAATTAAGTGAAAAAATAATCCATAAAAGACCCATTAGGTGCTTAATTATAGAATAAAACTGAACATCTTTCACTTAATTAAGTAATAAAACTGAGATTGGCTGTTGCCTTGTTGCCTATATGCATTAAATAGAATTGTTCAATCAGAACAAATCATGGGGAACAGAGAAGAGAAGAATTAGTACATGGTCCTAAATATTTGTTTGATGGTTGTATCTCAAGATATAGCGCAAACATAGGTTCAAGTAAGAGTGAAAGATCATAATAAATCATTCAGTCAATTAAGATTGGTCAAGCCAAAGGCATCAATAATGTGATAATACATGAAAATATCCAATGAGGTGGAGTTTACCAGAAATTCAAAGCAAATTAAGGACAGTCGAAAAGATTCAGATCACCTAATCAACCCTATTGGAATTGCCAGCGGAATTTGCATCATATGAGGGTTTAAGTGTGTTTCTGCCATTGGAATCCTCGCAAAGTAATGCTTTAAACAGAAGCACCTAAGGCAACTGATAACAGTCATAGAATAAATAAACGAGAATGGGCAAAGGTTTTACTAAGGTTAGCCTTAGACTCTGCTTTGCAGGGAGTTCTAGGCCATAGACAGCACATAAAACAGAAGGTGGACAAAAACTCCTTAATTTATGGTTGTAAACAATAAACTTGAGTAACTAAATTTGAACTCCACATTCGATTATTATATTTGGAGAATCCCTGACAGATCTTGATTAGCAGTCAACTGGGATTCCATCTTGCTAAGCTCAAACTGACGGTTTTCTAAATAAAAAGCATTATGATAGTTTGAGAGTTCAACTATTTGGAAAGCCAGAAAGTCCAAACTTTTTCTAAATAAAAAGCATTATGATAGTTTGAGAGTTCAACTGTTTGGAAAGCCAGAAAGTACAAGCTTTCAGAGTGATAACAAAAGCATATTTCACCCTTCAGTATGATTCATGATATCACTCATTCTGAAGCCTAACATTCTTATGATGACTTTCATTGTTTACATTCATAAGAGATACTCACCATCTATTGTTTCCATTACTGTCAATTGCTGCCAACTTATTCGACGTGCTACAATCCCTAAAGCTGCATTCCGGACCTGTTGACCCTCACTCATATCAGGATATAGAAGAAAAAAGAAAAGTAACAATATATGTAGAAAAGAAGCAAAAGGACAAATAACAAATTTAACATGGTTTAGTAACCAAATGATTTGAGCATTATTCATGTATTGAACTGATCACTCTAATTATTAACCAAACCAGAAAGTTGGGAAGAAAATAATTCTCATACTTGCCTCATCAAAAACTATATTGATAAACCTCAATGAAAGTAGCAGAGTAAGTATTATTTCCGCAACTGGAACACGGATAAGCACAAAGGGGCCATGAACCACCGCAATGCAGATGCTAGTTGCTCTGGCATTGTCGTTGCGAGGCAAAGACTAGCACTTTGGAAGATCTTTCAGCAAAGAGAAGAGGAAACTGTCAGGTATACTTTAAAGAAAAGATAGAATTGTGTTTCTTGTAGTAATAAAATTCTGGAAGACTAATGTTCATAACCAATTAGCAGAAATAGAAGAAACTTTTAACAGGAAAGCATCATTATTAACTCTGCAGTTGAAACAAAGACTGCAGTTGGCAAGGGTTACATCGCTATCTATGTATCAAGAAGTACTGCAGACAAGACACTACAACCCAGAAAAATTCATGCTGAATATATATTTCTTGCTTATGCCTATGCCAAAACAGATAAAAGTGATGGAAACTGTGAAGTTATATCAGATGCAACTGAGGCCAGGAGGGAGGAAAAAACAACAAGAACAAAAACAGAAAGGAGCTCTACTTTAACATTTCTAACAGAAGTGGTGAGATAAGATGATCTGAATGGAACTAGTGAGAATGGATTATATATCTTATCAAGGAACATATATCACAATAAAAAGAATTAAAAATAAAAATGGAAGGCTTGTCAGGCAGCATTTAATGGATAGAATGGGAAAAGGCAAAGGTGGCATAGAGTCCGTATCAGGGCAAATAAGAAATTGTGGAGTAAAATGAAATTGCCTAGCAAAAGAACATGGCAAAGTTATGAAAGGAAAACATACAGTAAAGGATAAACATGCAGAAGTACTAGCCAGTGACAAGCCTTTCCTTGTAAGTTGCAATGGTCCTATCTTCAAGATTGAATAAGAATAACCTCCCAGAGATGAAGGCAGACTTGACAATCCAATCATAGATGGGGGAGGAGTTCTTAACTGGACAATTGGAGGTACTCCATCTGAACCGAATCCCAGCATGATGAATAAGATTCCTGAAAAGAAAGCCACTCTTCCTAACTGATCCTACAAAGGGAGAAGCAAGTTGAAATAAGTGAGTTGATGGTTCTCAAGAGAGAAAATATCTAATACAGTAAAGAAGAAAAAGGGGGGGAAAAATCATGAAATAATAACAACACAGGTAGGTAACTGCACACTGTGCTTACCATCCAAACATGTTTTGGAAGATTCCATATAGACAAGAGGCTGAGGAATAAAACTAGTCCAAAACGCATGTAAATATTTGACCTAGCAGGTAAGATAACAAGAGCTAAAAGCCATACCTGCGAACATGAACAAGTGAGATAGAAGTAACATAGGATCATGCACATCAAACGGAACTAAAAATGAAGAAATAATGTAATTTTAGATTCTTCTCACTTATGTATATAAAAGTGGCTTGGATAAGCAACTGCCATGACCAGGAGGCCAGGGGAATGCACATGCGATGGCAAAACCAATTTGGATCTTCCCACCTACCAAAGCATATGATGCGACTTCTGAACAGGTGATCCAATGCGTTCATAATGAAGGACTTCTCATCCACGTATCAAATGGTTGTAAAATGCACCAGTTCTCGATAATAGAACTAGAGACACCTCTAGACACAAGATATAAAAGTTCTCAAACCGTATGATTCATTGGTGCATGGAGCATGGATGAACGGAGTGGATCTATTGAGATGGCCCATTACGCACTTTTGTACAGGAACATCCAAGTTGGTTATCTTGGGGAGGTGTGTGGGAAAAAAAAAAGTTGGGGCAGACAAATTTCCTAAAAATCTCTGGAGAGGTGGACAAAGTTACCGCTTTTTCATTCATAGATTCTCTGAAAATATGAAGAATAAAAATGACATAGTAGATTATCAATTGTGATGGCACATTATGACTTCAGAGGGTAACATACGTTGGTTATACTCTAGGAGTATTAGGTTATCTATGTATGGCAGTATTATGGATGTGTCTCTGCCCTTGACTGTACATGTTTATGTATGTGTATGTATCTAAAACAATAATGTCTTTTTTCTGCACCTTCGGCTCAACTACATGAATCCTTTTTCTCAACTCAATTGTGTTAAGGACCATCTCCCCTATAAAACTAATTGAAATATCCTTTTTAATTGCCTCAAGCACTGTTCTCGTAGGTCTACTCCTGGTTGTCATTAGACTCACTGCTCCATAAACTTCACAACCCTATCACTCCTAACTAGTGAACTTAATACTTTCCCTTACACATGCCCCAACAATCTTAATCAGTTCTCAGTTCTCACTCATTCTATTCTCAATTGAAGATGTTTCCAACTTCTTAAAGATGCATCTACTTATTACCTGTAAGTTTGAAATAATTCAATAGGAATGAAGGCCCTATTTTTGTTCTTATTAATTTCCTTTCAGTTTTTCTTTTATTTTTTCGATTCCGGGTCTCATTGTAAGGCAATATGCAAGCATATAAAAGAACAAGTAGATAAACAATAAATAAATAATTAAATAAAGCATATACCAATTTGATTCTTGGGTCGAGTGAGTGAAGAAAAGTTTTGGGGAGTCAATGAACGAGCAGATTGGGCTGGAGGTGGCGCCAGATATCATCTTCAACATTTTCTCCGGCGAAAACCCACCACCAACTGGAATCCAAGAAACCCATTTCTTTCCTCCTCCCCCTCCTTTATCTTCATCATCATTTGAACACCTCGCTAATGCAAAACTACGCCTCCTCCTCCTCTGACTCTTACTCTTAATGGGTTGAATTATAACAGTTCTTGGGATCAATTGGGTCGATTTGAGAGGTTGAGCGGCGAGGAGAGGGGATTTGTGAGATGGGTTTGGAGAGAAGAGGACGGGGAGTTGGGATGCCATCGGAGCTGTTCAATTTTTCTCTGTGGGGTTTGGGTTGTAAATTGTAAGCAAGGAGGCTGGAGTCTAGGGGTGGCCAACGGGACGAATCGGGTTGATTCGTCCCGTCTGGCAAACGAATCGTGGACGAGACGAGTTGGAGCCGTCTCGTCACGGGTTAAACGGAACGGGTTCAAATTTCGGGTAACGAATCGGGTCTCCTGACCCGATTCGTTACCGGATTCGGCGAGACGGGTTAGACCCGTCTCGCCTATTTTTTTTTTTTAATTCGTTAATTAATAAATTTTAAATTTTAAAGTTAAAAAGAAAAAATAGGAAAAAATAGGAAAAAATAGGGAAAAAAGAGGAAAAAATTTAAAAAATTTTCTAAAATTATAAAAAAAAAAAATTGATTTTCACTAATTACAAGTTTTTTTGTAAGGCAAAATGGCAAATTATTTTATTAATATGAAAAAATCATATACATTACTCATCACATATACAATGTACATAAACTCATCTTGTATACATAACAAAACTCTGGTGCTCATCTCATACAATGTATATAAAAAACTCTGGTGGTTCTCTATTCGTCATCCTCGTCTTGTTCAAATTCTTCATCCAGAATAGCTTTTCCTTGTGTGCGTCTTTCTGCATCGAACCAGTCCTTTAAGCAAACCGCCATCTCCAAGTGTTTCGGCGTCAGCCTGCTCCTCCAGGGTGTCAAAACTCTACCACCTGCAGAAAACGCGCTCTCGGACGCTACTGTAGAGGCCGGAGGTGTTAGTATATCTCGGGCCATGGTAGAAAGAACAGGAAATTGTTTTCTCTGTTCTTTCCACCACGACAAAACATCAAATGTTTCCCATGGCTCTTCATCATTTTCATTTATTTCAGCAGGCATTGTGTTCAAATATAAATTAAGTTCATCAAATGAACCTGCTCCTGAAGAGTGTTTCTTTCTAGTATTAGAGGAAAGTATACTTTTAAAATTAGATAATCTTTTACCTAGACTACTAGAAGAAGTTTGTGATGGTGTAGGTGCCCTAAATTCAGAAGAAGAAGGTGGAAATAACTCATCTCTGTACAATGAGTACATTTCTTCTAAAAGAGATCTAATTTCTAAAAGTAATTTATCTACATCTTGTTCATAATTTAAACATAAAATAAAATTAGATAATAAAAGCTTTAAATTATCTATTTTAATTCTAGGATCCATAATTGCAGCTAAGTAAAATAAAAAAGGCATATTTTCAAAATATTTTCGAAATTTTTCTTCCATATCATGTATAGCCTCTACAAGACTATCATCATCTCTATATGCAGCAAATACTTGAGCAATTTCATTAAGATTATAAAAAACTAAGTTACATGTGGGATAATACGTACCAGAAAGTGCTTTTGTGGCAGTGTCAAATTTTTCTAGAAAACTACAAAAATTTTCATATAATTTCCATTCTTCATCACTAATATAAAGAGATGAACATTCATTTATTGTAAAAAATTGAATTGCTTGTTTAAAAGGAAGGCAATCTTTAATCATATAGTAGCTTGAATTCCAACGAGTTTTCACATCTGCTTGGAGCAGTTTTTCCTTTAGTCCACATTGTCGGCAATAAGCTTTAAAAGATTGTCTCCTAGGTCCACTGTGTTTTATATGTAAAATAATTTCTTTAACTTTATAAATATATTTGTCTAAGAGCTTTAGACCATCTTGTACACATAAATTCAATATATGGCAAACACATCTAACATGAAAAAGTTTACCATTTAAATTGGATCTAATATCGTTTTCAATTGTCTTATTGAAGCAGTATTTTCACTTGCATTATCAAAAGAAATAGAAAATATTTTATTTTCTATACCATAATTTCTACAAGTAAGAAAAATTGAATTTGCTACATTTGTAGCAGAATGTTTCTCAGAAAATTTAGAAAATGATAAAATACGTTTTTGTAAAATCCAATTTTCATCAATAAAGTGAGCAGTAACACATAAATAATGAATAAGATTAAGAGCTTCCCATATATCGGAAGTTAAAGAAATTTTTCTAGCATCACTAGTAAAAAGAGCCTTCAAAATATTTTTTCTATTTACAAATAAATCTTCAATTTCTCTAGTTATAGTTTGTCTGCTAATTCTCTTATAATCAGGAGCAAAAACAGATTTAAGATAATCAACTAATGCATCTGATTCAGTAAAAGAAAATGGAAGTTCTGCTCGAACAATAAATTCAGCTAACTTATGTTTATTTACTTCAGGCTTATATCTCCAAGTGGAGAGTGTGCCTGAATCAGCTAATATTTGTGCTTGTTGTGGTGGTAAACCGTGACTTTTAGCATGCTTTTTTTCATAGTGTTTATTAAGAACACCTGTACCGTATCCTTCTTTATGATCAAATAGTTGATGACAGTACTTACATTCTGCCTTTCTTCTACCTTCAACAATTTTAAGACAAAATGGTTCCACACTGCAGAAGTTTTGGCTCTTTCTTTAGTGGTTGTGCTTGTGCTTGTGCTAGTTGGTTCAGGTTGTTGTGTTTCTGGAACTATAGTGTCATGCTGTGTTGGTTGTGTATCGTGTTGTTCTTGTATTTCAGTAAAAAAAGGAGCCAGAGATTGTGTGTGCATTGGTGATGTTGACATTAAAAGTTGAGAATATGAGGCATATTGAGGAGGGAAGGAAATAGAATGCCGACCTGTACCACTATCACTGGCATATGCAGCATGTGTATATGGTGCATAACCACTGTAGTCAAATGCATAGCTTGACGAACTGTGATAGGAGCAAATGCGGATGTTGGTGGAGCATAGCTGTATGGTGGGTAAGCGGTATATGCTGATGATGAGCTACCGCCAACATCGGTGTAAGGTGCGGCAGCTGACGGATTGTGTGTTGATGAAGAGCTGCCACCGGCTTCGGATGAGGAACCGCCAGTACTCCAGTTGGGATCCATTAGACTAGATTGAAAGTTGGTAGAGATTTGTAATTGTAAGAGAATAAGAGTGAATTAGAGTTAGAGGATGAAAATAGAAGAGAGAGTTGAGATGAAGTGAGAATGTGAGATGAAAATGAATGAGGGTAGAGGGTATTTATAGAAGATTAGGGGTTAGGGTTTTTATTTTTTAATTTTTTTTTAGTGCCAACGGCTCAAAACTGAGCCGTTGGGGTGAAAAACGAGGGTGCCACGTGGCACCCTCGTTTTTCACCCAACGGCTCAGTTTGAGCCGTTGAGGGTTTAAAATAAAAAAAAAATTAATATAGGGGCGTATAATAATTTTCCCCTCTAACGTTATTAAAAAATTATTGGACTAAAAAAAAAATAAAAATTAAGAAGGGGGGGTCGGGGAAATTTTCCCGACCCGACTCGTCCCGTGATTCGTCACGGGACGAATTGGATTCGTCCCGTGACCACGGGACGGGTCAACCCGTTTCGACCCGCCCCTTAACGGGGCGGGTACGGGTTGACCCGCCAACCCGTCTGTGCGACTCCGACGAGTCGCACAGTACGGGTCGGGGCGGGTCGACGCGGGTCGACCCGCCCCGGTGGCCACCCCTACTGGAGTCTGCTAGGAATTTTACACCAAACACCCTAAAAAAGTTTGAAAATTGTAGCCAGGTCCCTTGCTTTTGGATCGGGTCTGGGTTTTGTCTTAAGTCGGATCTAATTATTGAGACACAACATTTTACTTCAATTTCAAACTTTTTTTTTTTTTTAGTGGAAGTTTGAAAATTTTCTTCGTCATAGCTCAAATTTTGAAATATAAAGAAATTAATACAGAGATCATAACTCAAAAAATTACATGATATGATCAACTAGACTGAACACTTGCCAATCCAAAACAGTCTGACACCAATCATAAAGTGAAAAATTGAAGTAGAAACATTAAGAATTAAATAAATCCATTATATAAAAACCAGGCAATTGAAGAGAGATTCCCATAGATGCATCAATGGTGCACAACTTTGCGAAATCAAGACTTAAGAACATCTTCAACAAGTTGATGGTTGAATTAATGCAAGAATCTAAAGAAAGAAGGAATACAATATTCCATAAATACAATGCCAAACTTGGAGAGCTGTTTTCATTCATTTGCTTCGGCTAAACATCATATGAGATGATTTGTTCTTTCTTGGATTAAAATCTTCCTGCAGCTTGGCACCAACAGGAGACTGAAACATTTAGAATACCCGCGCAACCCTAGCTTGCTTTTTTGATATTCATCTTCCTTCAGATAATCCTGCGAAGAGTAAGAATTAGTAGCAGAAAATTGAATGAGAAGGATATACATTACAAAGACATGCACATAAGTATAATGACTCTTGATAAAAAGCTAAAAATCGATCGAAATAATAGTCTAGTTAGAGAGAAACTGTACCCCTCCTCATTTAACCTGCTGTAGTGATGATCTAAGCCTCTCCAGGCTTGGGTATCGGTATTCCTGATTTGTCGGCCAAGATTTTGTAGGCAATCTGGATTCTTCTAGTTATTGGACCCACTTCTCCATTTCCGATCACTCGACCATCAATTATGGTAACCTGTAAAAATTAATCGCCTTCCGTTATGCATTTACCATGCTAGTCAGGAACCGGGAATAATCCATCAACTAAAAAATTATATATTCAATGATAAGAAAAATGTAGATCTTAAGTTAATTAAATTAGCGCCCCACATTCTTTATGTTTGTAATAAAGTTAAAAGCCAAGTATTAAGCCAGTGCACAAAACAAATAAATACTTAAATTTTATTAAAGAAAAACGCAACTTATTGGAGTAAGTTCTCCCATAGTTCCTGTAGTCCAAACCTGCACGAGAAATGCTCAAGTTCATTTAAAAACTGCAGAGATTCATAGGACAGGGGAAACTGAAGATTATTGAAAATATTAAAATAGTATAATCTAATTCATCATTGTGTTCTTCATTCAAGAGTGACAAGTAATGTTATGAAGCACATGAATTGACATTTAGAGTGAGATATTTTCTTTAACAACCATGGAACATCCATTTATCCTCACTGTTGTCTCCTGTCAGTAGAACCTTTGAAAACATCAAAAATGGCATCAGCCCTGATGCACTATCATAAATAACTACAAGTATTCTCACATGGATTTAGCAAGATTTCAAGATAACGATCAACCTGACATAAAGAAATAGATGTGGCAAGAGTGTGTTTGGACTTTGGACATTAAGTAAACTGAAAATAACAAGTCCACTACATGCTAAGTAAACAGTTAGTTCTCTTAAAGAACAATAAAACCGTCTGTCACTTCAATAAAATATTCAAAGCTCAATTTCTAAATAAGGCAACCTCATCAGCAGAATGAAATTCAGACAGACTGATATGCCGCTCGTGTAGGACTAAGTTCTCACTTATTACAAGATCCGTAACCTAAAAGGGGGAAAACATTATCAGGTGCATAAAAATGACTCTAATTAAACTGATAAATCCTTGTAATGGAAATTCATAAACACAAACATGGAAAACGATGACTAAATTTTTTTTTAAGAGAGAGAATCTGCACCATCTTCTTTTGATTTGAGGATGGTGTTCATATATTAGGTGCTTTTTCTTATAAAAGGAAAGGAGAAACTGAAGACAGAAGTTTCTCAAACTCACTGTTCCCCGAGTTATTCCTGGAAGGCAGTAATCTGCATGAGGTGTAGATACTTGCCCCTTCTTGACTAAGAACTGCGTTAAAAATGATTTAATATATGCAGACAATGTTGAGTTCTGATATGTTGTTACTGTCACACTACATATTATACCCAAAATAGTCTCTCACAATGTTTGTGGCATTTGTTTCTGAAACAAAACCATCTTTGTCTAGCATGATGGCATCATCTGCCTTGGCAAAGTTCCCTTCTATCTGCAAGTCATATGCAATACAGCAATCAGTTAAATTTATTAACTAGATACATAAAAAAAAATAATTGCAAGAAAATAGCCCAGCTGCAAGAACCTTGGCCAATATATCTATACTCTGAAATAAGATAGAAGATAAGTTTGTTGAATCTGAAAATGGTCCCTGAGATGATGAATTAATCAAGTTCTTATCAGATAAAAGAGACTGAAAAGTAAAGCATAAACAATTCAGGACAAAATCAAGTAATTAACAAGTCAAGGAAAGTAATCAACGTCATTTTCAGACAGTAGAAGTCTGTACTTGGTTGCCAACATCAGAAGTGAGTCCTTTGGCAGGAAATAGTATGCATCGAATTTAATATACAAAAAGACTGCTCGAGTAATTCCTTCACAAATTTATTCTTGTTCACAGAATTCAGAATTCTTATGGGCATACTGATTGCTATAATCCAAAGCATGTGAAATACTGAATAAATCTTTTATAGTTTGACCAAATAAAGGTAGGTGCCTTGTAAGTTTTTTAACATCATGCCAAGATCATGTGTTTCAGTATGTATGAGTCAGTATCGATCATGTTAAAGAGCAGAACCATACTGAAGCTAATTGGTGGTAGAAAAATCCACGAACCATGAATGTAATTATGGTATCTTGCATGATGTAATCTACCAGATTTTCCAGCAAAGTTTGGGGCGTGTTTGACTGGGACACTAGTAGACATCATGATAGTCTTGTAAACTAACATTTTATGTCTCCTTCTCTTTCTGCTTTAATGTTCCCTTGAGGAAAAAAATATTTTGAACTTTTCACAGAAACATGGTGGATCCATTTTACTAAATCTAGCAGCATATAGATACATTTTTCTGTTATATATCCTACATTAGGTGAATTACGCCGCGTGGTTGCAGTCACCAGAGTGACACCGTGTGAATTGTCGTAGACTGGTGGTTTTCCATTCAGAATTTGAAGCATCAGTGTGCATGTACAGATATATAAGAGATTATCATTCATAGCTATATATTTTTAATGTACATTGTGGTGTAGAGCTTAAATGAAAATATAACTCAAAATGATAGCCTGCCAAAATTTTTAATCCTATCACCTCTAGATGAACTTACAATTTATTTTGTTGTGTCATAAAATTAGAAAAAAATTGATAATTAAAGGTTCCAGGCAACAGAAATAACTAAAGTAAAAGTTTGTTGGCTCGGCTACCAATTAAAGTGCATCCATAAAGGTTGAATGCTGGGCTCATTCCAGAGGTAACCTGATAAGAGAAGCACAAAGTGAGGTCGGAATCAGATAAATAGAGAAAACATGATTAATGAAGGAAAAACAAGATGCTGATTGGTCAAAGTCCTACTGCTTAAATGAATATATGTAGCTAAATACAATGCCCAGAAATGAATAATAAGCTTCAGAATAATACCTAGATAGAAACATGACATTTCCCCCCCGCGTTAGAGTGAGTCTGATGTGAGCATTGTCAAACATCCCAATTCGCAATAAGAGTTTCGAAGATGGCCTCTTGAATCTAAAATTTGATAATAAGTTCACTATCACATAGACTATTAATTCAAGTAACAGGAACCTAAAACATACCATTTGCAATTAGAGTTTTGAAGATGGCTTCTTGAATCAAAAGTATGAGATGGCTCATTATATAACATTAAAAAAGAAATAATAAAATCAAGCTAGTCACCTCTTCCCGATTTGGGATATTGCTGAATGCTAAAGCTTTGGCAGAGTCGAACAAACTGGAATAACAGAGACCAGTAAGTTTATTGAGTAGTCAAATCAGCACTGGTATTATATGAAGGCTCAAAAAACTAGTCTCATATACATATTAAAGATAACAGAATGTTTATGCTATGAGTCAAGTTGAAATCACCGATCTAAATGTTCATGAAGCTTGAAGATCTTCCCATTGTAGATACGGAGTCCCTCCCAAGCTGCACCACCACCTTGTACAACTGAATCGAAGACTGAAACCTTTATGTATGGCATTGCTAGAGTGCTCAAAATGACTTTTAAAGAAACTCAGCAATAAGTCTAGAAGAAGAAGTCGAGAGGGGCATTCAATATAAAAATACCTTTGCGCTTTCACGAGGTAAGAGCTCATCACCAACCCAAACAAGCAGCTTCTCGTTGGCTGGGACAGGAAGACTGGGAGGAGGTAATGAAGGTCCCAGAGAGGAAGTTGTTCTCCTTTTATGCCATCTGAGCATGTTGTAGAAAGAAGACTCTGCTCTAGCAAGTCATAGAGAGCCAATGGAAATGGCTGGAAAACAATTTCAGTCAAAAGATTAAGCTAAAATTTAACTTCATTATTGAAGGCTAAAAGAATATATTATCAAATCAAGGTATTATATAAATCAGATAAATGTCTTGAACGTTAATGTAATTTTTCTATGCAATCTTAGATTGCAATAGTCCACTATGGGGCCGTTTGTTTCGCGTAAAAGTCCGTAATTTGTAAATGAGTTACAACCCAATTACAACTACGGCGTTTGTTTGGACCGTAATTCGCAAAAGACTTACGTAACTCAACTAACACTCACTTGCAAACCAGTTACCACTCACTTACAACCCAGTTACAGTTAATTTTGTGGTCATGCAAATTTGTATTATTTTTTTATGTTAATATTAAATTTTTTTAATATTTAGCATTTTTAATATTTATTTGAAATATTAAAACTTTTTAAATCACCAAATAGTTAATTTTGTGGTCAACTTTTTCACTTACGACATACACATTACGACATCCAAACACCGTAAAACACAATACACTTTTTCACTTGCAACTTTATATTACCAACCAAACACCATAAAGCTTACATGCATGTAACTCATTTACAACTGTAAAAGACTTTACCAATTATGACTTACGAATTACGGCCAGTTACGACAACCAAACAGGCCAATGTAAAAGAAATCTTACTGAGGGATATGCCTGGGGTGCTTTAAAACCTCTTGACTTATGCACATTTCCATACCACCAGGGAGCCCAAATTCCATCGACAGGTTTTGGACCAGTTTCTCCCACCTGTGACAATCATCCCATGTAAACTAGATCTGTTCAGCGAAATGGAGGAGAATAAAATATATTGCCAAACAGATATTCACTTAACTAAAAGGAAACTAGTTTAACTCTAGAGAAAGATAAAACTTTGTGAGCTTCACCAATCATATTTTTCTCGGGAAAATTTCCCAGAAGATAAAGAGAAGAACATTTGGAATTAAACTATCTCTACTCTGAAAAAAATAAAAATAAAAAATCATTTTGCTTGCTTGAGCATTGACTTCTGGAAAGGAATACCCAAATCCTGTGACAAAAACTACCCAGAGCAGCCTGCACAAGAAGGCAATTTAACAAGAGAGTTAGCATAGGGCTCATCAATCACCTCAATGTCATCCTTCTAACATCACAACAACCACAAAACTGGGTATTAAAAAAAACACTTTTTTCTCAAAATTTTATTTTCCTTCCGTTGAAGCAAAGAAAGAAAGAAATGGGAAGAGAAATTGGGAATAAAACCTGAGCAAAAGAGTACATGAGGCTGGTGCTGAGTGATCTTGGAGCTGACCCATGAGTGGATCACCTCTACTTCTTGTTCTTTCCCCTTCATTTTTCTTGAATTTCTTTTTCTTTTTCTTTGATTTTTAATGATTCCAGAAGAATTTGATCGTCTCTGCAGCAAATTGCCGCTGAGAGCAATCTACTCGTGTTTTGAGTAACCCTTGAGAGGAGACTTGAAAGAGCAGTAGCATCGTGTGGTGGACCCACTTTTTTTTAAAAAAAAAACTTTATTCTTTTTAAATACATGTTTATTACCTCGGGGACGACAATGGGCCGGCCCATCGATGAGATCTTTGGGCCCGCTTTCAAACTCATATGATTTTAATTATTTATTTGATATGAGATTTTGCATGGACTCTTATAATTATGTTCTATTACTATTAGGGAGCTTTTTTACAAAAATCATCAACCTAATTACTGCTCCTCATCTCATCATCATTATACTGCAATAATCAAAAATATATATATGAAAAACAGTGATCAGTATTTCAATGATTAGTGCACATAGAGTCCCACAGTCGGTTTAATTGAACATTGAACATTGTCATCGTAATCTTCCGAAATCAATCATGCCAAAGAACAATTTATTTCTCATAATAATCTTTTTTCAAAATGTTTAAAATTTTACAAAAGAAGAATAATAAATTACATATCTGTAAGCAAATCATTTCGTCTGCCTATCTTCTCGCGAGACCAGATCTCTTCATCTCCTCTCGTGAGACGTCTCGCTTCAGAAGCATGGATGATGGAACATACCTATTACTACCATATGGCTCTTGTATGTAACATACCAAAAAGCTTGTAAAAGACTGTTCATAACTCCTGCAAGCATATATGAAAATAAGCAGGTATTCAGGTCTGAAAACGTCTCCATTTCAATAGCGCAGATGCGGAGATCTCGGGCTATCAAACTCCGGTTATATCCCTAGGCTCTGATCCCACTCTGCTTCTAATATCTCTTGTAGGTAGTTGGGAACGTATATAAACTCTCGAGTAAGAGGACCTTAATCTTTTATAAATCCTAATCCTCGTTGCAAATTCGGCAGCTACTTCTTTCCATCAAAAGCTTGCGCCATATACTGGAAAGGGAGAAAAAAAAAATTTATGTTTCAGTCTAGTTCGATGCTTGTCCTTCATCGTAATTTTACTATTCAGAGCATGAAAAAACTAGAGACATTACTCATGAAACGACTGCGGTTTTATGAGTTCATAAGAGCTTATGGAATTCTAGCAAATAATAATAATAATAATAATAATAATAATAATAATAATAATAATAATAAGAGCTTATGGAAATGTGGGAAAAAGTGACCTGTAAAAAGCATACCTGGGAGATTTCATCAGCATGACTGAAAATATTTCTGAAGATCCAATGGATCTACACAAAGAAAACTGGAAAGAATAAGTTTTGGGTATTGGTCACATCAGCTTACATATTGGTCACACTCCTACCCCCCCCCCCCCCCCCCCCCCCCCCCACCTCTGATAGTAAAATACTCATAATGATGTGAAACAGGAAACCTGTGGTGTGATAATCAGTAATAGATCTGAATTCGCAACGTTTCATCAAATAATACGATCTTGGTAAGGAAATAATCTAAAACTGATAATGTAACAAGATGGATTTAAACAATCAGTGCAGCTGTAGTTTATATATTTCAAGTCTTGATAAATCTAAATGTCTTATTCGCAATATCGGTATCAAAAGATAACAAGCATACACATGATCACACACAATCTCACAATATTTAGTGGACAACATAAATTTTGATAATAAATTAGAGATAAATAATATGGTTATCCAATAATGCGCTACAAAGAGATATCATGTCCAGAAGATGAGTGTAGCGGAGATGTGCATACTTCGTTGAATGTGTGATAACACTAAGAGAAATAAGGTGAAAAATAAAAATATTCGTACTAAGATAGGTGTAACCCCCTATAGAAGAGAAGATGAGAGAAATCGCCTACGATGGTTTGATTATGTGTGACATAAACCTACAGATAAGCCAATCCGACAAGTAGAGCGTATCAAATTAGGATAAGTTAAAAAAAGCGCAAGGGAGACCGAAGAAAACATGGATGGAGGTGATACGACAAGATATAAAGGCTAAAGGTCTTAATGAAGGCATATTGCTCGATAGGAATGATGGATAAAATTGATCCATGTGCCCGATCCGGCGTAGTTCTCTTTTGGTTCAACCCCAAATACTTGGGACAAATGGTTTAGCTGTTGTTGTTATTGTAATGATGCACTAATTGTTGAATTAAGAATTTTACCTACAGAGAAGCTCGTTCTCAGATATCCACTGCTTTATTTGATCTTGCACTGCCATTGTCTACTGTTGACTTTATTTTGCTGAGTAAATTGTTTTAATGTTGTTGTTGCCACTGTTGTTGCAATGGTTGTTGAAGAGCAGGAGCAGCCACTACTGTTGGAGGACGGGAGAAGAAAAACATACGAAGGAGGCAGGGTAAGGAAGGCGACAGTAGTTGAAAAAAGACGAGGAAGACTGGTGACTCTGTCTACACAACAGCAGCAACGAAAAGGATGGCGGCCGAACATAAGAGAGGTCGGGCTGCAGGTTGGAGAATGAGGAGCGCGGTGGAGGGGAAGGAGCAGTGGGCGGGTTCTCTACTGGACTGAGACTGCATAGAGAGGGAGACGAGAGGTAGACAAGAGATGATGGGAGGTTGGTGCAAAGGTGTGTTGACGACCGAAGACGAAGGAGGGATGCGAGATTTGGATTCGATGGTGGTTGCTGGCCTAGGCTCGTGGTTCGCATAAAGGGAGGTGGGGCCTTGGGTTTGTTATGAGAGAGGTGATGGGGCTATCAGCCTTGAATAAAGAGAGCGGTGAGGGCTCGGCATCACCAAGGAGGCGACGACAGTGGCAAACTGGTGGTGGGTTGTTGTGCGCGTGAATGAGGGCACTAGATGAGGGTAGGGCTGATAAGTTCGCTTCCATGAGAGAGAGGGAGAGAAGGAGGTGAACAATAAAGGGTTGGACTTTCTGAGCTTATCTTTTTTTCTGTTTTGGATTTGTAGTTGGATCTGAAAGAGGGGATAACTCGGATGTGGATTCACACTCACATCTGATAGGATTGAGTTTCACGCTCTACTATTTTGAAATGAGTTTCACACTCTAATTTTCATAGAAAAAAGATTTTCATTTCGAAAACTCTAATTTTCATTTACCAATAATTCAATGATTTTTTTAATACAAAACCATGCCTTTAAATAGGCCTACAACCAGATGACTTCCTCCGCATAATCAATGTGGGACTAAAAGAAGGAATAAAACAAAAGACATCTAGATTAAATAAAAATAAAAGCAATAAATAGGACAGATTCCAACAAGACTAAATAGAAACCATGGCACTGGCTGGATGTCCGCTTCACACAAGGAACCCAAAACTCTTAATATTGGTAATCTAATATCTTGTAAATACTTTTTGCAAATTTCTACATCTCTAGAAAGAAGTGATGGAAAAGGGAAAAAAGACTTAATATAATACCATATTCTTCATTCTTAAACAAATACTTTCTAAATTGGTAAATGATTAGAGTGTTATATTTACTTATACTCTCTCAATGTTTAGGCTTCATGAGATACATGAAGGTGCATGCATTCATAACTATACTATCACACAAGTTATGTGACATTTTGAACATTACAATTTTACGGCAACAAATGAAAAAAACACAAAAAAGAAAATTTCACGAAACAATCAAAATTATCAAATGGTATGAACAAAGTAATTGAAAGATCTGCCTTCTATCTTTTTCTTAAGATAAGGGTTGAAGAAGAAGAGAAAGGGAAGTGATGGGCAAACCATAAGCTTATAGCGTAATTAACCAAACTGTTCTGCACATAATAGTTTCAGTCTACGATGATATTACCTAAAACCAGTTCAAAACCGGTACCATCAGAAATTATTTCAAGATAGATTTTTGGCCACATAAGATATTACGACAATGTGGCCTAAAGTTTACAATATTCCATGAGTACAATGCATTTCTTTCCCCCTTTTTTTGGTGTTTTGTGGTTTGTAGGGGGGGGGGTGTCTGCTTTAATTTACTTGCACCAAATTGTAACATTGCAGTTGTGGTGTACATGACAAGCCTACAGCACAGAACCTAAGCACTTGCACCAAACAACATTTCAACTTCTCATGACTAATCAAAAAGATTAATATAGCACATGCCAAGATAAAATAATTAAAGGCAAACAGTAAAATATTAAAGCTCAGAGACTACTTCCCTGGTAACCATGAACTGTGATGAATGGAGACAGTGACTCTCCAACACTCCAAGTATCTTCTAGTTCAGATAGAGACTCACTGACGAAGAAAAATGATGCAAACAGATGTGTCGTTACTTTCCGTCAGGTAATAAGTTCCTTGAGAATACTTGTATATCATAAATGAAGAAGAAGACAAATTGTTACTTGCTCCTCTGTTCTGTAGGGTGATATCAATTATGCCACATTAAGAAAGTAGCATAAAAAATCAGGGACCTCTAGGACTCTTGAGATCCATGTACTGAAATCAGGGAGTGCCCTACCTCTAGGACTCTTCAGATCCATGTACATACCAGCATAGACCATATTGTACAAGTATTTTAATTCATCATGACACAACCATTTATGAGAACTTGACAGCATATCTCCAATCAGCCATTATGTGAGAGTCATCTGTAACAAACATAAGGGGACATACTTAGGGCCTGTTTGTTTCGTTGCAAAACGTCGCAAGTCGTAAGTCGTAAAATGAGAATGGAAAAAGTGAACTGTAGCAGAGAAAATATATTGTGTTTTACGGTGTTTGGTTGATAAAGTGAAGTGTAAATGGAAAAGTATATTGTGTTTTACGGTGTTTGGTTGATAAAGTGAAAGTGTAAATGATAAAGTATATTGTGTTTTACGGTGTTTGGTTGGTAATGTAAAAGTGTAAGTGGAAAAGTTGACCACAAATTAACTGTAGCAGTGATTTAAATATTATAAATGCTATTAAATTAAATCTACTATTGCAAATTAAATTGTATTAATAAATTTGAGATAAAAAATTAATAATATTAATATTTTATTTATAACAATAATATTAATAAAATATTAGTATAAATAGTAAAATATTACTAAAATATTAACTAAATAAATAATATAAAATTTTAAGAAAATCTAAAGAACGTTAATAAAATTTTAAGAATACTAATAAAATATAAATATAAAAAATCTTACAAAAATAATAAAATATAGTTATAATATTACAATATTAAAATACTTGAAAATTATTATAATATAAATTTTATTATAATATTGTTGTAATATTATAGAAATATAAAATTAACAAAGTAAATATAATTATAATTTAATAATAAATTATCATTATAGTATTATTATACTGAATTATTATTACAATATTAGCATAATAAAATATTAATTTAATAATAAATATATTATGATATTAATAAAGTAATTTTTTATATTAAAAATAAATAATTAAATATATAGTAATTTTATATTAAAGTATAATATTGTTATATTAATAAAATATTAACTCTAAATAAAATAATAAAAAAATTGAATAAGTATTAATAAAATAATAGAGTATTAAATAAAATATTAAATAAAAATATTAAATTAAAATAGTAAAATATTAAATATGAAAAACAATATTAAAAACAATAAAAAAATTAAAGATTAAAAATATTAAATAATTAAATAATTAAATTAGAAATTGAACACTATTTAAAATATTAAATATTTAATAATATTAAATTATATATTGATTATCAAGTAACTGTTTTGAACTATAAGTGTACTACAAGTGAGAGTTACATGACCACAAAATTAACTGTAGCAACTACAAGTGGGAAAATATGAGTGTAAAAGTGAGATTTACATGACCACAAATTTAACTGTAGCAACTGCAAGTGAGAAAAGAAGAGTTGCATTTTGTAACTTGTTTTTCAGCGAAACAAACAATGGAAAATGGAAAAGAAGTTTTACGACTTACGTTTTGCGGCGAAACAAACACGCCCTTACAAATACTAGAGGGTAAAGCACATGGGTCTTTATTGTTGATGAAAATGAATCAAAATGCAGCTGATCTTTCCAGGTAAAACTAAGGTATTGCAACAATTTAACAACAGAGGCCAATATTGTGAATCTCTCAAGTTAAATAACATATAAATTCATTGATACAAATTTCGCCTCATTTAACAAAATATGCTGAAAAGTATTCTGCATTTGCATCTGTGACAGAAGTGTAAATGGATATTTGGCATAGCTGAATCTTCTTCGTATTCGCATTCATTAAAGAAAATATGTAGTGGATAGTATCTGCTTACAAACGGAGTAGGTATAGATATTATGGTATCTACTCTAATTAATTTCTGCTCTAATATATATCCATATATTTTATTACTATAATATATATGTGACAAAAGTAACATATAACTAATACTTAAAAGCTCCTTGAATGTAAATTAGTAACTATACTCTCTGAATATGGTCCATAATTATCAATTTTGATGAGTTTATATAGAACTTCTTGCTTTAAAGAAGAAAAAAACTTTTAATATTGTCGGGATACTCTGGTGGATTAAGATAGTGTCCAATAGAATTGGATACAGATAACATTTTTATGTATATGTCTAATATCAAAGTGGATTAGGGTAGCAGCTAATATTTTTTTATTCGAAGGCGGATGTGTGGGCATCTGCTCCATATCTACTCCATTTAAACCCCCTAAGTTTTAATGCCGACAGCTTTTCTTGTGTGGTTTTTCAATTGATTTTTTTTCCGAATACACTATGATCAATAGCAAATAGATGTTAAGAGCAACCACAGCAGTACTGGTGTACTCATCAACCTCCCTTTTCCCCCAAGAGCCGCCAAGCTCTAGAACACAGCTCTAAATCAAGATGGCTTAATAAAAGGAATGAGCATAAATAGCCTTTCCTGTCTGATTTTTCAAAAAATCTTTGATTTGTTTTTTTTTTTTTTAATACATTATGCTCACTAGCAAACATTTGCTCTGAAGTTTCAAGGAATAAGAGCGCTGAAGACGGTACCAGTTTAAATTCTATGTACCTTTCGAGTTATATAACAAGTATAATTCATCAACTGCCTTTCCCCCACGAGCCAAGCTCTAGAACACGTCTCTAAATCAGTAAGGTTCAATAAAAGAAATGAGCATAAAAAGACAGCTATCAAGTTAAATCAAACCTCTATAAATAGAAGGGTCCAAAGATATGAAATATCAAACTAGTTGGAAGGTAGACACATCTACCTAGCAGAAACCATCTGGGTAATCAAGGAAGGAAGGTCTAAAATAGAACTTTCCAAGTGTAAGTGAAAATTTAATAATACAAAGGTTTTTAAACAGATGATTGAAATGAAATAGCATATATTTTTTCGAGATCTGAGTTAAATTAGCAGTAGCACGGATCATTAGGCAGCTAGTCTCATATCCAAGTGACATATGAACTGAATAATAGTATCAGTAAATGCCATGCAATTGATTGGTTGGAACCAAATGTAAAACGGCACAATACTATCCATTATGGAAAACAGGAGATAAATGCTCACCAGCATCATAGACCTACAGAAGCAAGATTTGCAGGCCTCCAACTTTGGCCCTGAAAATGCATGAGAGGAGTCAAATATGTAATGAAACTGAAGAACCTGAGATTGATCCAGCAGAATAACCTAATTGGTAAATAAAAAGTGCAGGCCTGTTCATGTTTGTGGCATCCTAAATAACTGAAACTATGAATTTTCAAAGAAAATTCAATCAAATCAAAAGAACTTTTGTGGCGTACCAGGTTCCAGAATATCAGATTTGCAGCTACAACTATGTAACAAGGATTTCAGAATTGGAAATTTGCAACCTTGTATGTACTCATGTAAATGTCTCAATACTTTTGTGGCGTAATCAAGTTTCCAGTATGGTGGAAACCCCAACTTTTGTTGCATAAGGATGCATCACCACTGATAAGTGATAACTAAGGGAATACACAAGGAATCAAGTTTCTATATCTCTAAAGAACCATGGGAGAAAATCAGTGGTACATGCCCCTCACGTCATTAGCAATAATTAAACATGCACAAGCTATGTAACATAGACACTTCGATCATGGAGCCGTGTCGTGTCTGAAACGTGTCCGACACATGAGTGTCCTATGTATTTTTAAGAATTTGTCACGTGTCCACGTGTCGTGTCTGTGCAACATAGGGCACAAGCAGTTCTCTACAACAAATGATCATAATTTACCAAGTACCTTGCAAAGAATTTAAAAGGCAACATGAATTCGTTGGCATAACTATTTAACAGATCTAGCAACTCTGAGATTAAACTTAACTGGACAGCTACATGACAACAGAAAAGAACCATATGATGGGAATAAGAAACACTTGTAAACAGGATGTTTATTCTTCATAATAACTTCTGTACAAAATTTCTCCAAGTAATAAACTTCCTTTAACTCTTAACTTAGAAACTGAACATTTGATAAGTGGACGCAAATCCATCTCTACCGACAACAACACTGCATATTTTGAACAAAGAGAATAGAATAAAATGATTCCTACAAAATTGTCTTAAGCAAAGCCGGATCACTTTTGATAGTTGCTTAAATGTCTTAGCTCAAATAAGTGTTCATCAATGGTTATATGAAGCATAAGACGGAGATTAGTTAACAAAGCCTCTCGCTCCCAACTCAACGGTCCAGATGCATATAATGCCACTATGATGGAACGGTAGGCATTTAACTCCAATTGATGAATTTCAGCTGTCCTTCCCTCTCTTGTAGGTTCAAAAGGTTCTCTTCCTGACACACTGGAAGCTTCATCACCGGTGTCCATATCTCGAGTTGGGTTACTCTTAGGCTGGTCAAATGACCTATATGGACTACTGTTAGGGCTACAACTACCAACAGAAGATGAAAGACTATCAGAATCACTATGCTCTAAACTTCCAAGAAAGAAATGCACATCTTCATTTGGATTTCCCCAGTTCAAGGCTGATTCAGGAAACCCAGTAGTTCTATTGTTTAAGGAAGCACCCAAGTAATTTTCCTCACGAATTACTCGTGATGAAGCACAAGCATCTACCTTTCCAGGTAATTTGGATGAGCGTGCAACAAGTAGTCTTTGACGCTTTCCCTCTTTCTTGCCTCCCCTCTTTCTCTCAGCTCCAGCTCTGGTATCTACCTCCACCTTCGGCGAACAGAAGCGTGACCTCTTCCTCGAGCCTCTTAAAGAAATTTGATGAGGTTCATCAGCATGCTTGTCATTTTTGATATAAAATTGGCCATCTCCCTTGAGCTTTTTAACCTCTGCACATCGCTGCAGTTTTCGATGGTTAAACTTCCCTACTTCGGGTGATACCTCCATATTTCCTTCATTTAGAATTTCAGACTGCTGCAACCAAACAATAGATCCATCGGATACTATAAGCAAACAAGCTTTACTACAAACTAAGCAGAAGAACATGATAAGTGATTGATCTAAAGCAATCGGATAAAGGCAATATGTTACAGTATGAATTGCTTAGGCTAGTTATCTGGATCAAAATAACACCTGGAACAAGAGATGATACCTTATCAACAAAGACCCATCTGTCGCCTTTCCAAGATTGTCGTGGTCTGACATTTGATTTGTGGAGCATAATCTTTCCGATGATCCAATGACCGACACAACAGAGTAATTCCCAACATCAAGCACCTTGATCACCTTCGCAGGCTTCCAAGAGGTTTTCTCGAAAACCTCAACAATGTCACCAGGAACCCAACTCCTCGATCCTGCAATCGGAGGAGGACATGGCCTAATGGCGTTTCTCTGCACTTTCTCCATGGCCTGACCTCCATCAGGCTTAACATTATAGTAGTGCCCGTTCCCCGAGACAATTTCGGCACGAAACCAAGAGCCTGAGGGGACCTCCCTCTTGTTCAAAACCTCCACCGTGCTCCCTTTCTTGAATCTCATCATTGCGGTACTATCAAAAACCCAGGCTCCAAATCTCGAATCTATGCAAGAAAATTTAAAAAAATAAGTAACCGCAACGATTAGTTGATATAAGTTAGATACAAGACAAGAAAAAATCAAATTCGAGAAACCCCTAATTACACCACAGACAGATTTCAGTGGGGATAATGAATCATAAACATCCCAACAACAAGACAATAACCAACTCTGAATAAAGTACACAACACAGATATTAAAACAACAAACTCATCGACAAAAAACAATCAAAATTAGATGATCACCAGATTAAATCAAACAATGCCATAGACAGTAACTGCACCGATCACCAAAAATATCCCTCAAACTTCAAATATCGATCAAATGATGAATAATCGATAGATTGAAGAAGAGAATTGGACTGACCTCTCGATGAAGCGAACCCTATAATTCTTCCGATCGAAGACAAGAACAACGAGAGAGCGAGATTGTTAAATTATTATTTTTTCTTTTCTCTCTTGCTTGAGGCTTTGAGCAATTTTTTTTTGTGGGGATTTAAATGGGGGTTGGAGAAAATTAAAATTAAAATTAAAATTAAATAAAAATAATATACAGTCCGATACTATCTGAGGTTTCGATTGGGAGCATCTTGGCCGTCCGATTGTGGAGTCTCTGCCAGATTTGTTGACTGAACTGATCCGCCTCAGATCTAGTCCAGTCCCGGTCATTTAAAGTCCAGTTTTGGGTTCAGGCCCAGGCCTGCTAACTTTTTGGAGAAAGAAAATATACATACTTGGGCTCCAAAATTAATAGCCCAATCATTAAGGCCCATTTTACTGGCGCAAACGTTATTAACCATGAATTTTTAAGAAACATTTATCATGAATTTTCAACCATTTTCAAAAATCTATTTCTTAAATACAAAAAATCCAACAAACTACCATAAATTTTTCCTCTCAGAAATCTTGTGAAAAATGCCCATTCTTTATATGTTGGAAAAAATGTCATACTTTCCAGAAAATACGCTAGTACTTTGATTCAGATAACACTATAATTAATTGAAAATTGCTATATTTATTCAGTCTTTTGCTTAATTAACTGTTTTCTATGTCCAAGAAAAGAAATCAAGAACAACATTTCATCTAAATAAGCAAAAAAAAACTCTACCAAATGCGCGCTTCAATCATGCTAAATTGGCATGAGACTACACATCAAAGTGCTGCAAGAGAAGAGATCATGTTCTTCAGTTCTTTATCAGGAAAAATTCCCTGTTTTGCTTCATTTTTCAGCTGAAATAGCTTTCATGTGATTTCTGAACTTTGGGGAGTAGCTAGCCTAAAATTACAATCCAAGTCACCCATTCAAAAAGTTGTTGCCTCTCTAGCTACCAGCTATGACATTTTCCTCCCACACAAAAATTCTTTCTCAAACTGGTAACTATAAATACATTGTTTGGAGATGCACAGCTTCAAACAACTGCCCAAATTAGTATTCAGCCATGTCTGTTAGAATCTCTGCCACCATCATCTCCCTTCTAGTCCTTCAGTCTACGACTGGCTTTGCCGCGGACTTCAATTATGCGGCTGTCTTCAACTTCGGGGACTCCAACTCTGACACCGGTGGACATGTTGCGGGCCTTGGCGACATCCTGAACCTGCCCTATGGGAGAATTACTTTAAGCGTCCTGCTGGGAGGTTCTGCGATGGACGACTGGTTATTGACTTCCTAAGTAATTTCGTCTCACCTCTCTAATGTACATACATGCACGCACATATACATGCACACATGCACGCGTGCACGCACATTTACATACCTAAAAGCTTAAACTGACAGGTTCAGGTTCAATATGAAATTAAAGTGAAAGATATCAATCAATACTGCCAGATTACAGACAGTAGAGTCTAAAACAAGGATATATTACCAAAAGAATAAAAAAAAGAAAGCAATTTCCAGTATGGGATCCAAAAGCAAGAACCAAAGAGTTGTTAGGTACTTGTATCCACCAACCAACCTTGTTTGTCTTTTAAGCATCATCCTCAATTTAGAAATATAAAAGATTGCAGAGAGGTGGGCAAAAAAGTTCTAAACAATCTGCCCACCATATTTTCAGCTATGGTAGTTGGAGGAGTCTCTGCCTCCATCATCTCCATTCTCTTGCTCCATTCTGCCTTTGTCTTTGCCCTTGAATTTGATTATCCGGTGATCTTTAATTTCGGTGACTCTAACTCTGACACGGGAACCCGTGTTGCTGCGGGGCTTGAGAGCATAGGGCTGCCCTATGGGCAGAGTTACTTCAATGGGCCTGCAGGCAGGTTCTGTGATGGTCGTCTCATCATTGATTTTCTCAGTAATCTCTTTGCCCTCTCTATTTTGATCTGAATTCTATGTCTTACAAGGATGTGGTTCACTATGAAATTAGTCTTCTCAGACTGTAAATCTAATGCCTCAATATGATATGGTGTATCAGTAATCTGAAGCTTCTTTTGCTGCAGTGGACGCAATGGACCTACCGTTTCTTAATTCGTATTTGGATTCTATTGGGGCGCCGAGTTTTCTGAAAGGCTGCAACTTTGCTGCAGCTGGGTCTACGATACTTCCAGCAACCGCTTCATCTGTCAGCCCATTCTCCTTTGGGATTCAGGTCGCTCAGTTCCTTCGATTCAAACAGCGGGTTCTTGAGTTGCTAGCTAGAGGTATACTTGGTTTCTATTGATCATTGGATATATCAGACTGCACTATACCATTGAATATAACATGACATTTTTCTTTTGTTTGTGCTCTATTGCAGGCAACAAATTTAAGAAGTATATTCCTCAAGCAGATTTCTTTGGCAAAGGACTATACATGTTTGATATAGGTCAAAATGACATTGCTGGCGCGTTTTATTCCCAATCAGAGGACCAAATATTGGCTACTATTCCAACATTTCTGTCAGAATTTGAGACTGGACTTAAGGTTGTGCAAATAATCTCAAAACTCAAAGTCTATAGTGGTGATAAATTTTAACTTCTTGTCCAATTTCATTCTCAGAAATTATATGATGAAGGTGCAAGGAGATTTTGGATTCATAATACTGGTCCACTTGGGTGCTTGCCTCAGAACATAGCTCAATTTGGTAAAGATTCTTCGAAGCTAGATGAGCTCGGATGCGTGAGCTCTCACAACCGAGTTGCTAAGCTTTTCAATTTACAGCTTCATGCACTCTGCACAAGGTTGCAGGGTGGGTTGGAGATGCAAATATCACTTATGTAGACATCTTCTCCATAAAGTCTGACCTTATAGCGAATTACTCTAAATACGGTAAGGAAATATATTCATTCTTGATTTGTTGTTTTCTTTGTACTTCAAAGAAAAAAAAAATACAGCGACCTAAAAGTTCATCCTTGAACTATTGCCAATAAAAAGAAGTCATGGTGACAAACTAAAAACCCAACTTGCATAAACGATTCTTTTTTCAGGATTTGAGAACCCTATAGCAGCATGTTGTGGGTATGGAGGGCCACCTCTGAACTATGATAGTCGAGTTGGTTGCGGACAAACTAAGATTTTGAATGGAAGTTCAGTAACAGCAAAAGGATGCAGTGACACCACCGAATACGTTAACTGGGATGGCATACATTATACAGAGGCTGCAAATCTTCATGTTTCATCACAAATACTCACTGGAAAATACTCAGATCCACCATTCTCAGACAAAATGCCATTCCTTCTCAAACTGAAGTTCTAAAGATCATCACCCCCCCCCCCCCCCCCCCCCAACCCACACCAAAAAAAAAAAAAAAAAAAACCCTTTTTTTCCTTTTTACTTGTGTTAATTACATGAAGATCTTCACATAATAATATATCATTTTCAGATGACATTCAGTGCTTATGCAAGTGCAGAAAAAACTGATGCTCAATTTTCTCTGCAGAGGCATTATTGTTGGCTCTTGTTTCTAACAACTGTTTGATGGTATCCTAACAGTTAACTGTTTGATGAAAGATAGTTAAAATCTATTGGCAGCATATGAAAGCAGTGTCACTGTTCTACTTTTGTTTATGAAATTCTCCTTATACATGAAGTCAGATTTTTTAGTCCATCAATTTTTGCCGCAAATCTACTGAGCATATATCAACCACTAAACAACACAATGGCTACTTCAATAAATCTGTAATCACTCTATTTTCCTTCTATCTCTTTTACATTTTTAATGTGTGTATTGTTATTTCTCTTTCATGACTTGACATTCTCATACACATACAGTCATTTTCCTTGCTCTCTTCTGACCTAATTCTTTCCAATGTGCGTTCGACACACTCAAATCATAAAGATGATAGTTGATATGATTCCACTTTTCCCCATTTCATCTGGAAAATCTATACTATAACTTCTTGAGGATTGCCAATCTATGAAGCACAAAATACTTCAATAAAGAAGTGGCCACATCAGATATGTATGTGTGCGTGCAGGCGTACATGTGCATGCATGTTCGTGCACATATATTGTATGTTGGCTGTAGAGTGTGCGGGTTACAGTGATACTGGGATATCTTGATGGTTGCATATCAAATATTCTCGGGATATTATAAATTGATGCATATTGGATATAACAGAGTAAGAATCTAAATTTTTTGTCTGGCAGAATAATGCAGGTACATGTATATATAGGTCAAACTCATGGGAAAATGTTCATGCTGTTATATCACATATCTTTTTATATGCATACAAAATCAGCTTAAAACCACATTCATACAATTTGAAATCTCTGCGCATGCCCAAGGTTCTAGAATAATATCTCTGCATAAGAATTTTTATAACAATTGCTATACAAAAAGCAGTCTACTTCTTGGAGACATAAGCATAATATTGTGCCATGGGAACCACAAAAGCAATCACTAGCAAACCTCCAACTACAAGGGTGAACTGTCCTCGCTTCTCTTCAGTCTCTTCCTTGGTTTTAAAGTTGGATTCACGCTTATTCTCCTTGAAATTGGGACCACCGGGATCTGGTAGCCCATCGATGGCAGCAACTAGACGTTTGGCAGTGCTCACCATAGCTTCATTGTACTTCTCTTCTGTAGCCAATACTGCAAGATGCAGAATTGATTATTTGTTTAGATTTTTTCCTATCTACTTGCGAACAAATGATAAAAACTTATGAAACTAATAAGAAAGCCAAAAAATATGTTACCAGGGAGGTTCTCCGACACAGTAGAATCTAGAATAGTATCTCCAACAGCTTTAATGAATGCTGGGCCCCCTGTGATCGCGCCTTCCTTTTGGCTGGTCACAAGCACAACTACACCCTTGTTATTGCCTTCTTCAATTGAGGGATACCATTTCTCCAACACTTGGTCAGCATACTCAAACGCATCTGCTTTACTCTGCAAACAAATTACCGATCCTAATCAAACTGATGGTTAATTTTAAAGCCTCAATCTTTTGCCGAGGAATGAAAGAATCATATCGCCGAAGACAAAAGTACTGTAAAGTTTCAAAAGCATTCCCCAAATGTAAGATCACAAATAAGGAAACATGGAACCTTTTAGCAATGCTATCTACTAAGTTACTTGGTTTTCGAATAAGAAGGTGGATAGAGGAGAATATTCCTCCCACCTCTCCTTATTACAGGCTTGCGGTTTTAATAAGATTTTAACAAGTCTCGATAATGTCATCAACAATATTCAACTAAAACTCTTGATCATTACCAATTTCTTTTAGAGAGCAAAACCTAAAATTTCCTTTATTTTACTATTTGAACACACAGTCATAGTAACGCGACAGTGGTCTAAATCTAACTTCTGTGACAAAAATCCAGTTATGCATGTCAACAAGTAAACAGAAAGTAAAATCATCCTAAGATCAGTCTCATGCTAGTCTATTTAGCCAGATAATCTGCAAGAACAAAACTTGACATGTTTCAGTAAAATCTCCTGAAAGATCTGCAATCACAACAAAGAGTAACATCAATTTATCACTGTATATGTCAGGCAATTTAACAAACACATAGCACACAAAGTTACACACCGTGAGCTTGCGGACCGTGATAAAATTGATGTGCAGGTTCTTCCTCGACTCCAGATCAGACATCAACCTCTTCAGATCAGACTTAGTCACCCGGCTCAACACGCCAGCATCATCAACAACGTAGCTCTCGGTGGGGGGGCCTTCGTTTAGGACATCAAACTCCGAGGCCCCCGCAGAGTCAAAAACCGGGACGGGGCAGAAGTTGATGGCCAGGGAGAGCGCGGCCGCGGCCAGCCCGTGCTGGAGGTAGGAGATGAAGCTCTTTTGAGGTGGAAGTGATGAAGAGAGAGTGGGTGTTTTCAAAGATGAAGTGATGATGGGTAGAGATCTTGGTTGGAGGGATTTCGAGAAGTGGGGTTTGGGGGTGTTGAGGAGGGGAGTGAAGGAGGAAGGAGAGGAGATGATGGACTCCATTGTTGGGGAGAAATTGAAGGGAAAATGAGGTGAAGAGAGAGTATCACATAGATTTTTTTTAAAAAAAAAAATTGGGTTGGGTTTGGATTTTAATTGGTTGGCTGGCTTTGAATTCGGATAAGGGGGCAACGTCTGCTAACGATTTCAGGCGGGGAGGGCATCTTTGGAGAGGGGATATTGCCACCCAAAAAATGTAGAAGGCGCCCAAAGATAGACTCCCGAATTTGACACAGGCACCCTCAAAAAAAATTTAAAAATGATCAAAATATCGCATCCTCCTCCTCCTCCTCCTCTCCCTCCCGTACCGGCGACCACCGGCCTCCCCCCTCGCTGGCTTCCTCTCCCCTCCCCCTCGCTAGCAAACTGGCAAATCCCCCCGTCTCCCCCCTGCGTCAGCGCCCCCCTCCCCTGACCTCCCCCTCCCTAGCCAGCCCTCCCCAGATGTTCGCCTAGAACCGACCGAACGGGTGGCGAACTGATCTGCCGAATCTAGAGGAACATACACATGCTGATCTGGAGGAACAGACACATGTATGTTTATCCTGATCTGGTTGAACAAACGTGTGTCTGTTCGGTCAGATCTGACATCTGAGGGAGGAGGGCAGGGCAGGAGGGGGAGGTCGGGGGAGGCTGGGGAGGAGGGGCGGGCAGCAGGATGGGAGGGGGAGGAGGGGCGGGCGGGGGAGGCCGGGGATGGGAGGGGGAGGAGAGGGGGGGTCGGTGGGAGGGGGAGCACCGGGGGGCGTCACCGGAGAAGGAGGGAGATCAGAGGAAGGAGAAAGAAGAAGGGCATTTTGGTTATTTCATCAAGGGTAAAATTGTAAAAAAATAATAATAATAGCACACTTATAATTATTTTTAGGTGCCTTTCTCATTTGTTGGGGTGGCAATAGTCGTTCCCACATCTTTAAGTTTTACATTGTGTGCGTAAATGACTAAAATGCCCTCATCCCTTGTTGCTGTATCTTTGAGGTTTTTGATTTTCAAGGGAATGGATGTTGCCACCCCAAAAAGTGATGAAGGCACCCCATAAAAAATACAAGTGTGCAATTATATTCTGGACAAACCTATCCTTGTTAAAAAGTCTAAAATATCCTTCCCTCCTCTTCTTCCTTCTTCTTCGGCGAACGGTGGCGCTCCCCCTTCCCCGGCGACCCCCTCCTCCTCGACAACCCCTCCTCCCCGGCAGCCCACTTCTCTCCTTCCCTTCATGCCTCCCCGCGAGTACCCCCTTTCTCCCGCTTCCTACTCCTGGCTGCCCAGCCCACCTGCCTTCCCCGCCCCCACCCCCTCTCATTGTTTGGCTTGTGTATGACCGAACAGATCAGATCGGGGGACATCGACCGAACAATGAAGGGGAGGGAGCTGGGCGACTGGGGGTCATGGGAGGGGGTGGGGGTTCGCCACGGGGGAGGGGTTGAGGAGAAATTTTGAGGGGTGTCTTTATCAAAATGATGGGTGCCCTCATGGGTTGTGAGTTGTGTGTGTGCGTGTGTGGGTTGTGGGGCCGAGTTTTTCCAGTCATCCCGAATTTCACTCCTTTCCAGAGACCGGCTCTGGGCAAGATTGATACAACAACAGACCTCCTTGATCTTCGCTTTCAGTTACGCAGCCTAATTTTCTCCCGCGTTCATAACGTGAAATGTCCTCCAGTCTGAGCAGTTATGGACTGAGCGGGACTTTTGGCATGTAATCCCAACAATCAAGCGCCAACAATCACAACCGTTACAACAAATCTACACATGAAGATCATGACAGTTATACAAATCTCATCAGCGCTCCATCTGTCTCTAGGCCAACAATTTAGTACAAATAGACCTTCTCCTCCAGTGAGAAGGGAAACTTCTCCCTTTCATAAAGAAGAGAGAATCTTTTTCTCCTTCCAAAAATCCTAAGAAAGCTTTTTCCTTTTCCATCCAATCAATAACTCAAGGAAACCACAATACATAATTGTAATTGTAATGTCCGATCCCGCGGGTACGGAGACGTCACTGCGACATTTATACGCAGGGCAGAAATACCCTCACATACATACGTTAAGCATCAGTACAGGTAAGAATCAGAGTACGGAAGCACAATAGTAATATACATTCCAACAAAAAGTACAAGTACACATTTATCACAGAATGTAATCCAATATAACATGAAATTATATGAAAAAGGTGCAGAGTATGATCACAAATCATAAAAAGGACAGGAAGATACTCACGGACTACAAAAGAGAATCTTGCAAGCCAGTCAAAGGAGACAAGTCAGGAATGAGCTGCGGCTGATCCGATGCTCCACAAAAAGTCCAAAGTTTTAATAAAAGAATTCCACCACGCTTCCGCTGCGCTTCGGGATGTGAACATGAAGGTTCAGGGTTGTCAGATAATAATCCAGCGAGTACGCAGGATAAAACTAAGTGGCGTGCACAGACAAGCACATATGTACATGATCAAGTGATGTGGTTCAGGCATGCAAGTACAAGCCAATAAATACGAAAATTAGGAAATTAATACAGTGGCACAAACAATCATATATGGGTATAACGTTATGTCAGGAAAAAGTGGCGTGTACAGAAATAATGCAATATGTACTGGATCTGAATGATTAGTGTACTGAGGATGTGATATATCAATGTCAGGGATACAAGAATAGGCGCATTTATCCTTGATTATTTTTTATTTAACATTGCTATGTAGCCTTCTTTTTTATTATGATGTGTAGTTACTTAAATAGAAAGATAAGAATACAAGAAGCTTCTATTTTATCGCTAATTCTATTTAAATTTGGATTTCAATTAAATCAATTTGAAAACAAGAGGAGGAAATGATATATCACCATCTTCAAATTTCAAATTCAAAATCAGAAGATATACTTTTAAAATATGAATGGGATAAAGCTAATCCTAATAGGTATAAAGAAAATAATTTAAACTAAATGGAATTCAAAATTAATTCAGACTCAAATTTAGACTGGATACCTCTTAGTATTCGGATCATAACTTTCGATGCAGATATTCAAATCTGATGATTTAAGATGCTAAAGAAAGAGAACTTGAAGGGTTACAATTCTTATATTTATCACTCTATCCAAATCAATTGTCTGATAAGTCATATTCAGCAATCAACAAGCTACCTTGCTGCAGAATTGAATTCCAATATTGAATTAGAATTGAGTTAAACTTTCTAATTTGTATCCTATTGTGATTAACTCTGTGACCTATTTAAAAAACTGAAATCTCTCATAATTAAGCATCTCCACATCAGAGATCATAACTTTGATTTTTTTTTTAAATTTCTCCTCCAAATTTCTTTTGTAATTTTTAGGATATAGGTCTAATTCAAGCTTTGTAAAGAAGGAGAAGGCTCCTGTGATTGAAGGTGACATCATCAATAATAAGATTTTCTTTCTAATTTATCTTTATTTACTTGCTTTCTCTTTTACCATGCTTTCTTTAGATTCTCTCATAAGTAACTAGTCTTCTTCATGGCTTATTAATCTCTACCCATCACTACTTCTAGTTCTATATTAGAATAAGCCGATTGGATTCTATGCATGCTTAAATCCTAGAAATAGCTAATACTCTTAAAGGCACATGTCGATAGTTAAATCTATTATTTGCTAATACTTTTCAATCGTTTTTCTTATTCTATGCTTAGATAGCCTTGATAGTTTAATGTTGGTTATTCTTCATATTCTATACTTGAAAAAATTTGATAGCTTAATGTTAGGTTTTGGTTAGTGATTATTTCAAATAGAGTTTTCCCATCTTTTGTATCTTAATTGAATTTAATGCAATTCTAAGGTATAGTTTTTATGATTCAAAGTGAAGTTTAATCTAGTATAGGCTAGTAAGTTAGTGGTGGTAGATGATTAGCAAGTCATGTTCTTTTAATTATTTTCAAAACTCTAATCTTCAAAACCAGATCATATCTTCATCTTCTTTCTACCTCTAACATTTAACATAAACTTTTCTTTCTTTTTTGAAAAAAATATCAACCTACTTAGTGTTTTTAAACAAATACCGAAAATTTTTTATCGCATTCCTCTCTGTATATTCGACCCGCATAGCTCTTGCTATCGCAGTTAAATTGTAAGAATTTAGAGTCAGCATAAATCAGATAAACACTCTCTTAAACTCTATGTTTTTGGCAATCAAATTTTGGTGTTATTGCCGGGGAGAGAACGGTATTTTTTTTATTTACTAAGTGGTTAATTTTTCTTCTTTGTTTTTAATTCAGCATTAATATATTGATTGAAAATTAAAAAATAGATAAACTCGCATTTAGGCACATGTCTATTTCTTTTAAATTTTCAATTATTGCTGAAGAGAGGTGGAGATAAGGTAAGTGTGCATAGCATCTAGATTAGGAAACACTTGTGGTGATTTATTTGCTTTGAGTTATCCTTGTCTATTTCTTGTACACTTTTGCACTAAATCGACTTAAGGGGAAATTCTTAAACAAGATGAGGTGGAGAAGTTGAAAAACACCTAGAGGGGGGTGAATAGGTGTAAGTGCTAATCTAGTGAACTAAATGCGCTAAATGCGGAAGCTAATGCAAACTTTGCAACACACTTAATACAACACACAAGTGTAGCCGAATTCCCCGTGAAGGGCTCTGGACTAACTCCTCTTGATTCCCCTTGAATGGGTTGAGGTGCTATGTGAAGCTCTTGTGGTTAAGTATAAGTGAGGCACACATACAATCAAGCCAAGCATATAAGGATGAATAGCAATATGAAATAATGTAAGGCAACACAAGCAAGTATGATGATATGATATGAATGATGCTTTGCACAATATAAAGAGAGAGAGAGTTGAGAGACAAGTGGATCAAACTCAAAGGCCAAGATATGTTACGAGGTTCGAGCACCTTGCTCTACATCCCCGCCTACACCACCGTGTAGGATTTCCAATCCACTATAACGTCCACCGAGGACTCCCACCGAGGGAACCTTCACCGAGAAGGATTTTTACAACAATGGAGTACCGAACTCCTCTCTCAAACACCGCCTCACAACCGAGGGGTAGGCCCGTAGCCAAACAACAACCAACGCCTCTACCGAAGAGGGTTTACAACCAAACTCCACCTCTCACTAGAGGGAGCAAACCAATCACCCGATCACCTCTACCGAAGAGGGATACAACAAGAATAAGGGTGTTTACAACAAGTGGTTCCAAAGACCACAAACTCAATCTCTCTTTCTTTTCTCTTTTCCACAAAAACAAGATCCTAATAGATTAGGATAGAAGATAGCTCAAGTGTGGAATCAAGGTGTTTTTGAAAACAAGCAACAAAGAAAAACTACTAGGGAAATCTCTTGTAAATGATAGAAAATGAAAATCAATACAATCTCCCAAAACCTAGTTTTCTTTGATTTTTTCAAAAACCCAAAACAATACAAAGATAAATCTCTTTGGCACAAAACTCTTTTTAAAACTCTTTAAAACAGTAGAGAAAGTCTGAAAATTTTGTCTCTAAAAACCTTAACCAAAATCCCAAAGAAATGGGGTTTATATAGGCCCATCAGAAAACTAGCCGTTAGGCTGATGTGGCAGCCTGACAGGCTGACGGTCGACCGGCCCGGTCGACCGCCAACGGTCAGAATTGTGACCGTTGGGCAACCACGGTCGACCCAAACAAACAGAGAGCACTACTCTCAGTTCCGGTCGACCGCCCGGGTCGACCGTCCCAGAGCTGCCAAACGTGCACAGATCTGTGCACGTCGGTCGACCGGCCCGGTCGACCGACTTCACCCCAAGTCGACTAATAAACTGACTTAGTCGACTGGTTGAAGCCTGGAACAGAAAACTGCGTCAGAAAAACAGTTTAAAAATATTTTGAAAAATCTTTTAACTCTTCTAAAAATCCACAAAACTTGTTTTAACATTTTATATTGAAACACAAACATGTGATAAAATTTCAAGACATATATCAATCATATCAATTCATTTTTGAGTCTTGCAAATTTTATCAAAAACAAAACTTGTATTTTTATCAAAATTGATTTTTCAATACATGAATAGGGAAGTCAAAATAAGTTTGTATAAGTCATTTAAGCATGTATGTATAACTAGAATACATCTACTATACATATAAACCATGTAAACTTGTTTTGATCAAACTATTCATGAAAACCAAATCCAAAACACGAAACGTGTGTGTTTGTGCACTTGAGCATATCAACTATACTAAGCTTTACAAATGGATCTAAAACACACTATCTAAACTATGGATACCTAAGTCTTCTTGATGATCTTCATCTTCAAGTTGACTTGCTCCAAAACTCCATCCATGGGCTAGGCAATGGTGATCTTGAAGCTTTGGCCCTGGAATCACCATGAAAAGCTTCTAAACATCTTTGTTGAAGCTAATCACCAACTAATACCTTGGTTAATGATCTGAAACTTAAACAACACAAGATTATTAGTAAACATAACTACATGAGTTAATCATCATCAAAACTAGGGTGGAAGGCCTTTGGGCCAACAATCTCCCCCTTTTTGATGATGACAAAACTCATGGAGTTATATATGCATGGATTAAAGTTAAGCTTCAAAGAAGCTCCCCCTTAACTCATGCATAAACAAATAAATAAAAGATATGCAATGAATGTACATAAACATGTATGCATCAACATGCATAAAACACATAAATATGTTTCTAGAAGCTCTAGATACTAATTAAATTAATAAAACATTAACAAAAACACTAGATGCTCTAGATACCAATAAAACTTAATATATGCAAAAACATAAGTATGCATATAAAACTCAAATTATTCTCCCCCTTTTTGTCAATCATCAACAAAGGGGTAAACAATCAAAACAACAAACAAAAAAAATGAGGGGTAAAAATCTTTCTCCCCCTTTTTGTCAATCAAAACAATACAAACAATGTTCTCCCCCTTTTTGTCTAAAACAAAACAAGGTCAATAAGGGGTGACAATAAAAACATGATATCAATAGAAAAATATGTCAATGAAGCATCTTGATATCAATTGAAAATAAACAAAGATCAATAGATGTTATATGCTATATACATTCATGAAGAGGAAGACGCTAAGTTAGCTTCCCTACACATATGCATTACATGAAAGAGGGATGTTAAGCCCTAATTCTCATAACACACATTATGTAATGCATAAGAGGAGATGTGAAGCTCCCCCTACACACGTGTACCACATAAAGAAGAGATGTTAAGCTCTTCAATACAAGATACACTCATCATGAATCTATATGTAGAAGAGATGTTAAGCTCTCCTTGCATATAGTCAATATAAATCAAAACTTTTGTAATTTACTTTAAACAAAATTTTTGATACCAATTTAAAATACAAGACATCTTGATATCAAAAGATAGTATTTTTCTTTTTAAGCCATATAAACAATTGAAATGACTATTTTCTATCATAAAGCAAGGGAGTGAAAAACTAAATACCAATTGAAATATGAAAATCGAATTTTCTCCCCCTTTATGAAATACCAAAAAAAACTATGCGTAGGCTTGTAATAAGATACCAATTGAAAACTAAATCAATTAAAATAAAGTTGAAGCTCAAGTTCTAGCATAAACAAGATTTGTGCTTAAGATATAGAAATATAATAGCACAAATAAAATAAGTATATGTGTATGAAATAGAATGAGTACCAATCACTAATAGATGATACCAATTGAAAGTATACATACACAAACACATATGAGTATACAAAAGAATCAAATTGATACCAATTGAAAGAGTTCAATGATACCAATTGACATAACAATAAAAGCATGGTATAACTCATATAACTACCTCCCATCTCATGCACAAGTTTAAAATGATTTTCAATATAAACATACAAGGCATGGACTCCCATCCATCCTCCCGTTAAGAATAGGGGTTTTCAAAAAATAGATTTGAAAAATAAGCTTTGTTTGAAAAATTCTACCAAAATGAAGAATACCGTAACTAGTTAAATGGAAACTCTTTTAAACTAGTACAAAATCCTTCAAGTAAGGAATAGAAACAATTATTTTTCATGAAACATGAAATCCACATGATAATCAACACTCTAAGCCAATTAAGCATAAATATAACTCATGAAAACAAAACACATGAGTAAATAAGAAATGTGAGTGTACAAATACAATGTGAAGAACATGATCATGAAAATATATAATTTAGCTCAATATTCCTTTAAACAAGAAAACACGAAAATCATTAAAACTTATTTAATCTTCAAGGTATATGTATGTCCTATACAAGCTAAAGTATACATACATATCCAAACACAACGAGTCCACAAAGATATATGCATGAAGGCACGTGGCTCAAAAAGGATAAACATGTATATCTAATAGTTTGGACAAGATAGACATATACATGAAGTTAAACAATTAAACACAAAATCAAGAAAAACTAAATCTTCACCAAAACAAATTTCATTTCAAGGTATATGTATGAATTGTCAACACAATAAGTATACATACATATCCCTAAACACAATTGAGTCCATATATAGAGATTTGCATGAAAGGCAAATGACTCAAGGGGTATACATGTATATCTTAAAGTTTGGCAATACAAACATATACATGAAGTGAAACACTCATGATCATAAAACAAATTCAAGAATGAGAATACAAGTCTAAAATATATGAATCATCAAAACTAGATTATACTAGCACATCTAATGGGTTCAAATAAGCATTCAAGCTCAAACATATATAGATTTATTTGTGGCCCACTATATGCACAAGTATATACCTAATTTTAATGAAAACTAACATCTAAATATGTAATCAAGACATGAAGCAAAAAAAAAATATAAAAATCATCATGATAAGCAAAAACATGATTATTATGCAAATACACATGTTATTAAACCTAAGATAAACATGATAGCTAAACAATGGTGAGAACACTAAAATAATGGTCCATATTAAACATGGGTGTCTCAAAATGCTAAACATGTATGTCAAGGATTTAATAAACATGGCATTATCATAATAATCTACAAACAATAAAACATGCTATATATGATAATCATAGAAAGCATGTAAATAAAACGGGAGTAAAGGATTGTCACCAAAACCGAAGAAGCAACTCTCCTTGTCTCCAAAACGTGGTGGTCATCTCCATCAACCTTCCCTTGAAAGTGATGCATCCAATTGATATCCTTTAAGTACGGAACGCATCCACTCCAAGGTGTCATCACTCTCACGTCATGTGAGAGCCCACACCTACATCAAAAACACGAGGGGTGGTCTTTGGTACCCATATCTTATTTGGTCCATGGGGTTAGTCCCTTCTCTAACCCAAACAAACTTATTTGCTAAATTCTCAACATGTATTCTATCAAAGCAAAATTTAGTAAGGTGGCCCTTACGTCCACAATGTGTACAAGTGTACACATGAGCATACATGTGATGATGGTGTCCGTGAGGAGCATGTGTATGCCGTGGAGGGTGTGCATGAATAATAGATGGAACTTGTTTCTTTCGAAACAAAGTTTCCAAACGTGTATGCCCAACAACACATTAGCTCAAAGTGGAGCCCAAACAATCTACACTCTTCTTAATTATGGAAATATCATTGTTAATCAAAGAAGAAGTGTGGCATGCAATAGGTGAAGTGTGTGATACTACCCTAGCATGGCAAACATGAGAAGAAATATCATTTTTCAAAGAATTATTTTTCTTTAAACAAATATCTAATTCTTTTGTAATAAAATCTATTTCTCTTTCCAAAGATTCATTACTATTTAAAACAAAATCTAATTTGAGGATAAAAACTCATTTTTCTTCAACAAATCATCACAATCATTTTTAGACTTTAAAAATTTATTTTCTTTAAGTGCAAGATCTAATTGAGATCTTAATGAATCCCTTTCATTATAGACCTCAACCTTCTCTTGCAAAATATTGTTAAGTCTAGAATGCAAACTTTTATTTTCTTTTTCAATTCCTAGACTTTTTTTTCAACAAATTATATTTTTCAATTAATTTTTCACAAACAATAGAAAGTTCTTCATTCAAAGCATGGGGATCAACATAATCATTTGAAGAACTAGCACAATCATTACTATCTAGTTGAGATTCCGAAAGTACCTCAAGGGAGTCATTCCCTTGGACCGTATAGCATTGTTGCGGCTCAGATTCTCCACTAGATTCCTCCTCTTGTTGGATAGGCGTTTGAAGCTTGGAGGTGGTGGTTGTTGTCAACTTGTTCCACACTACAAAAGCGGAATCAAAGTTAGAAATACATAAAAGATAGTCTTTAGGTAATGTGCTTCTAATGGCCTCAAGGGCTTGTGCATTGGCCCCTATATGATTACGATCACCAAGATAACATCTCTTGGTAGCCGCAAGAAAAACATGCAAACCTAGGGTCTTTAGGTATGAGGACATCCTATACTTCCAAACAACAATGTTGGAAGGATCAAAGCTAGGTGGGGTCATGAAGTCCATGGATGTAAACTATATGTGTGCAAACAAGCAAATGCAAACAAGATTAGCAAACAAATGGATCTCACTCCTAGGATGTTAAGCCTAAGTATCAGGAGCACTAGCTCTGATACCAATTGAAAAACACCTAGGGGGGTGAATAGGTGTAAGTGCTAATCTAGTGAACTAAATGCGTTAAATGCGGAAGCTAATGCAAACTTTGCAACACACTTAATACAACACACAAGTGTAACCGAATTCCCTGTGAAGGGCTCTGGACTAACTCCTCTTGATTCCCCTTGAATGGTTGAGGTGCTATGTGAAACTCTTGTGGTTAAGTATAAGTGAGGCACACACACAATCAACCCAAGCATATAAGGATGAATAGCAATATGAAATAATGCAAGGCAACACAAGCAAGTATGATGATATGATATGAATGATGCTTTGCACAATATAAAGAGAGAGAGTTGAGAGACAAGTGGATCAAATGCAAAGGCCAAGATATGTTACGAGGTTCGAGCACCTTGCTCTACATCCCCGCCTACACCACCGTGTAGGATTTCCAATCCACTATAACGTCCACCGAGGACTCCCACCGAGGGAACCTTCACCGAGAAGGATTTTTACAACAATGGAGTACCGAACTCCTCTCTCAAACACCGCCTCACAACCGAGGGGTAGGCCCGTAGCCAAACAACAACCAACGCCTCTACCGAAGAGGGTTTACAACCAAACTCCACCTCTCACTAGAGGGAGCAAACCATCACCCGATCACCTCTACCGAAGAGGGATACAACAAGAATAAGGGTGTTTACAACAAGTGGTTCCAAAGACCACAAACTCAATCTCTCTTTCTTTTCTTTTTTCCACAAAAACAAGATCCTAATAGATTAGGATAGAAGATAGCTCAACTGTGGAATCAAGGTGTTTTTGGAAACAAGCAACAAAGAAAAACTACTAGGAAAATCTCTTGTAAATGATAGAAAATGAAAATCAATACAATCTCCCAAAACCTAGTTTTCTTTGATTTTCCAAAAACCCAAAACAATACAAAGATAAATCTTTGGCACAAAACTCTTTTTAAAACTCTTTTAAAACAGTAGAGAAAGTCTGAAAATTTTGTCTCTAAAAACCTTAGCCAAAATCCCTAAGAAATGGGGTTTATATAGGCCCATCAGAAAACTAGCCGTTAGGCTGATGTGGCAGCCTGACAGGCTGACGGTCGACCGGCCCGGTCGACCGCCAACGATCAGAATTGTGACCGTTGGGCAACCACGGTCGACCGGCCCGGTCGACCCAAACAAACAGAGAGCACTGCTCTCAGTTCCGGTCGACCGCCCGGGTCGACCGTCCCAGAGCTGCCAAACGTGCACAGATCTGTGCACGTCGATCGACCGGCCCGGTCGACCGACTTCACCCCAAGTCGACTAATAAACTGACTTAGTCGACTGGTTGAAGCCTGGAACAGAAAACTGCGTCAGAAAAACAGTTTAAAAATATTTTGAAAAATCTTTTAACTCTTCTAAAAATCCACAAAACTTGTTTTAACATTTTATATTGAAACACAAACATGTGATAAAAATTTCAAGACATATATCAATCATATCAATTCATTTTTGAGTCTTGCAAATTTTATCAAAAAGAAAACTTGTATTTTTATCAAAATTGATTTTTCAATACATGAATAGGGAAGTCAAAATAAGTTTGTATAAGTCATTTAAGCATGTATATATAATTAGAATACATCTACTATACATATAAACCATGTAAACTTATTTTGATCAAACTATTCATGAAAACCAAATCCAAAACACGAAACGTGTGTGTTTGTGCACTTGAGCATATCAACTATACTAAGTTTTACAAATGGATCTAAAACACACTATCTAAATTATGGATACCTAAGTCTTCTTGATGATCTTCATCTTCAAGTTGACTTGCTCCAAAACTCCATCCATGGGCTAGGCAATGGTGATCTTCAAGCTTTGGCCCTGGAATCACCATGAAAAGCTTCTAAACATCTTTGTTAAAACTAATCACCAACTAATATCTTGGTTAATGATCTGAAACTTAAACAACACAAGATTATTAGTAAACATAACTACATGAGTTAATCATCATCAAAACTAGGGTGGAAGGCCTTTGGGCCAACAGAAGTCATTACCTTCCACAAACTATTTCCACACTTACTAATCCAATACGTGCTCACTAATCTAATCTTAATTTAAAATTGAGTAGACATTGGTCATATGGACATCTCGGACTCATTAAGTGAATGACCTAAGGAGAAAGTTGTTAGAATTTAACTCTTGACAAATCGGTGACTAGACAGAGGATTAAGAGGCGAAACCTCAAAGAATAGTGGCTTAGTATAATTAGGCTCGTCGCTCTTGTGCGAATACCTCCCACTAATCTTACTACCTACCTGGCCAATTAGCTTGTGCTTAGAATCTGTAATGTACCTCTCGTAGACAATCTAACCAGTCAGGAGTCGTCTAGATCTAAGGTCTATCCTAACTTAGATTAGAATATTTTTGTGTTTTGTTTGTTTATGTGTTTTGACAATTCTTGAGTGATATGGATTCTAACCACAATTTTTCTAACTTTAATAATAATTCATATTTTACTTAAATCTCTTTCAATTCATATTACACCAAACCGACATGAACTAACTTTCACCAATAAAATTTTAACCAACCAAGTATGCCGGGTTGGTCTCATCCTAATCAACACATGCCCCAATCCTGTTATCATAATCAGAGTGATCATCTCTACTCTTCACTAAGTCGATGGGGATACAATGCCCCCAAGCCATATTGTCAACAACCTTTTCAACAATCATCGTCATATACTTCTTTTCTCAAGCAATCAACAGAAAAATCAATAGACTGAAAAAATAAGATAGAAATCTTAGAAGAGCTTAAGCGATGATTTGAAAAATTGAAGACGCATGAGCCCATCGAAAATTTCAAATTTAAGATCCTTTCTCTACCTTTCAAGTCCCACTACAATAAGAAGAACCTATGGACTTAAACAAAACTATGAAAAACCTGATTCAAGCTAGAAATTATTTTACCCAATCTATCAATAGGTTAGAAGCACGAATGAATCGTTTGACCAACATAATGAAAGATAGGGATGAGGAAACTCTACCTAACATATTTTTGACCATTCGTAAGTGTCCTAGCCATATAATAGGAACGAAGAATCATGATATCTTGAAGACTTTGACTAAGATTCAATCTCATCACACCAATTTGAACTTGACCAATCACAACCCTTGAACCAATTGGCAAGTTTTAACTTCAATGAGATTGAACGTTTGAACCTGATCCCCAACCTTTTGATTTAGTTCCAAACTTTGAATCTATATTGACTTCAGTGCTCTTACCCAATTTGGACTCAATTTCTGAGGCAACATTAATTCCCGTACCCATATATTATAGAATTGAATCACCTATTGTGGAAGTTCACATTTCATATTTGATGAATCATGAATGTGAACTTAAGTTCTTTGATGTGAAACCCGCTCTTCAACTAGATCCGACTCTCGAACCTAAACTGAATTTTCAAGAATTAATATTATTTCGAGAGGATTTGGATACACATACACCTCCCAAACAGCAAGTTGAATCATATTGTGAGGATGAATATAATAAAGATAAACTTTTATTTCAAGCAAAATTTGAGGATGAATTTAATAAATATTGTGAGAAAAATTCTATTGAGAACTTAAAGATTTCATCTGATCAGGTTGAGCTCGAAACTGATTTTTTCGAGTCAATATTGATTCCCAAACCTAATATTCTTGAGCCCAAATCAATTACTTCAATAAGTTACTTTCTATCATTGGATCGAGGCGTAGACAATTATGACTGTGAAATGATTTTTCAAACTTGGTCATATAACGGAGATAATTTTTATGTTAGGAGTTTTCATGATCCTATTCATATTGGGGGTATAACACTGTACATAAGAAAGAGGTCAACAAAGGTGGGTTACTTGATGATCTACGTTATATAGATTAGGTAGCAACGCTTGGCCCAATACAACCACCACCTTGAGATAACATTTTACTTTTCCTTTTGTCTTTTTCATGCATACATAAATTCATTCATACATCGAGGATAATGCACGAGATAGGTGTGGGGGAGGGTTCACTAACATACTGATATAGATAGATACTAACAAATTTTTTAAAAAAAACTATTTGAAAAAGAAAACAATATTTTGATTTATTTTTGTAAGTAATTAAGTTAATTTTAAGGAATAGAAAAATCATAATTAGGATTCTTAATACTTGGTCAGAATAAGATTATTTGTTTGATTTCTAGAATTAGGAGGAAAAATTGAAAAAGTAATTTCGTCTTGAATTTTATCTTGATGAAATATGAATACTTTATACACTTACAAACTTAGGATTCGAAACAAATAAATCAAAATATATATATATATAAATAAACAAATTTAAATATTGATTAGCTAGGTGCTTAGGCCTAAGAAAGCCTTGGTATTTACGCGAAAGGTAATTAGGTAAGTTTGAGAAAAAAGAAAAAAAAGAAAAAAAAATATATAAATATAATATATGTATTAACACATATAATAATCAATTAGTTAGATATTAGGATCTCAAGAAGCCTTGATACTTACACAAAAGAAAATTAGACGAGTTATAAATATTAAAAAAAAAGTGCTTAAAGGGCAACAAAGTGGTAATACTTCAAACTTCTTTCAAAAAAAGTTATATATATATATTAATATATAAGGCATAAGAGTTCAAGTTAAAGAATCTGAGTCAAAATACATGATCACAAAGGTGCATATAACTTAGATCTAAAATAATAGATTAGTGAGAAATTCAGTTTTAATTCTAACCTAAATTGATAATAAATACTTGCATAGAGACTAAATATAGGAATAAATAATTAGATGATCCTAATTTATAAATTACTTGCTTTTTACAAAAATATTTCAAATATTCTCTCTCTTTCAAAAATAATTTTTCAAAAATACTAACATTTTGTTTTGATTTCTTTTATGGATTTTGTGGGTGTAATTCACTGAAAATTCTCACGAGACAAAAATCCTATTCTAGGGGTAACCTAGAGGTTTAATGGCTTATTACACATGCTAAGTGCAACCGTGATTCTTACGAAAGTGAGTTAATTTAGATTAGTTTTTCTTTTTTATTTTTGCTCGAGGACGATCAAAAGATAGGTGTGGGGGGGTGATTGCATCTCAATTTTACATTATTGTCATCACATTTGCACATTTATTCTTGATTATTCTTTATTTAATATTGCTATTTAACCCTCTTTTTGATTATGATATGTAGTTACTTAAATGGGAATATAAGGATACAAGAAGCTTCTATTTTATCCCTAATCCTATCTAAATTTTGATTTCAATTTAAATCAATTTGAAATCAAGAGGAGGAAAGGATATATCTTCATCTTCAAAATTCAAATTCAAAATCAAAATTAGAATATATACTTTTAGAAGATGGATGGGATAAAGCTAATCCTAATAGGGATAAGGAGGATAATTCAAATTAAATAGAGTTCAAATCAATTCAGGCTCAGATTTAAACTGGATACCTCTTAGTATTCAGATCATAACTTTCTCTACAGAGATTCATATTCGATGATTCAAGATGCTACAAAAAGAAAACTTGATAGGCTATAACATTTATGTTAACCACTCTATTCAATTCAGCCGTCTGATGAGTTATATTCAGCAATCAACACGCCAACTTGTTGCAAAATTGACTTTCCATATTGAATTAGGATTGAGTTAAACCTTCTAATTTGTATCTTATTGTGATTAGCTCTGAGACCTATTTAAATAGCTGAAATCTCTCATAATTAAGCATCTCCAATCAGAGATCATAACTTAGAATTTTTCTTTAGTTTCTCTTCCAAATTTCTTTTATAATTTTTAAGATTTAGTTCTAGTTCAAGCTTTGTAAAGAAGGAGAAGACTTTTATAATTGAAGGTGACAACATCAATAACAAGATTTTTCTTTCTAATTTATTTCTATTTACTTGCTTTCTCTTTTATCATGTTTTTTTAGATTCTCTCATGAATAGCTAATTTTCTTAATGGCTTGTTAATCTCTATCCACCACTTTCTATGTTAGAATAGCCGATTGGATCCTATGCAAGCTTAAATCTGAGAAATAGCTAATACTCTTGAAGGCATATGACGATAGTTAAATCTATTTTTTGCTAATACTTTCTGATGATTTTTTTTATTCTATGCTTAGATAGCTTTAATAGTTTAATGTTAGTTATTCTTCTTATTTTATACTTAAAAAACTTTGATAGTTTAATGTTATGTCCTAGTTAGTGATTATTTCAAATAGAGTTTCTCCATCTTATATATCTTACTTGAATTGAATGCAATTCTAAGACATAATTTTATGATTCAAAGTGAAGTTTAATCTAGCATTGGTTAGTAAGTTAGCGGTGGTAGATGGTTAGCAAGTCATGTTCTGTTAATTCTTTTCAAAACCCTAATCTTTAAACCAAATCATATCTTCATCTTCTTTCTACCTCTAACACTTAACATAGGCTTTTTCTTTCTTTTCGAAGAAGAACTATTAACCTACTTAGTGTTTAAAAAATACCGAAAAGTTTCTGTCACATTCCTCAATGTGGATTCGACCCGCGTAATCCTTACTACCGCAGTTAAATTGCAAGAATTCAGAGTCAGCATAAATCAGATAAATACTTTTCTAAACTTTGTGTTTTTGGAAACCAGTCACACGTTCAGGTGTATCTGTGTAACAGAATTATAGGTATATGAAATAACAGAGTCCATTATAACAAAAAATCCGTGTAATGAGAGTATAGGAATATGCAAATAACTGTAATTTCAGGCAAAGTGATGCAAGAATATATTAATTAACAGTGCAGCATAAAATCGGTATTTAACTAATAACATAAATCAGATTATTATATTATTATTAACACTTGTCCGATTTTGCTACCGGTATGCATTCCATTCTACATACCTCCGCATACAAACCGAAGAGTAAGTTATTGGAAACTGATGGGGTTTGACGAATCATGTTTAGAATAGGTCCCATGCATATTCGGAACAACAGTCCTGGAGTATCTGGCGCTGAATCAGAACGCATCATTAGGTACCGGGACTTGTTATACGCCTGAACAGGAATAGGATGTCACCACTCCCACATGAATAGGTCCAGCGATTTATGGCACACCCGGTAGGAGATCAGAAGGAGTAGGGGTGCCAGTACACCCCACAGAAACACCTAGTGGCCTCCAGGTAGAATCCCAAATTTTAGTTGTACAACATTTGTATGGCCACCATAAATACGAAAACTATATCGGTACCCATCAGTTTTCCTCGTCCCTGTGTAAGTTGTTTATTTATTACAGATTAGTTCATGATGATCAATTTACGGGGATTAACATGAAAATAATAACAGAAGGAACATGCATAATACATGAGTATAATCTCAGGAGTGCACATGATATCAGTGTCAAATCCCTGTAAAAGTGATAATCATGAGTCAAGTGATATCATACAGGTGTCAGGAGTCAAGTGATAGCATGTCAAGTATCAGGCGTCAGATATCAAGTGTCAGGTAATTAACATGTCAGTATTAAGTGACAAGTAATAGCATGTTAAGTACTAAGTGTCAGATATCAAGTGTCAGGTAATCAGCAGGTCTTGTGACATGATACAGGAAAATAATATAGTCAAATAATTCAAACTCTTCATAACCATATCAATAAGAATTATTAATTATACTAATAATTACCAGACGGGCTAGTTAAGTTGGAGCAAGTTAGGCCGTATTAACATAATGCTCGGCACACAGTGGAGCTAGCGTACAGCTCTAAACACTAACACGTTCGACGAGGCTACACTTGTGGCGAAGCGGACGTATGAATGTTGTTTGGACACATATATTGCATAAACATAATTACATTCCTACATATATTCTATAATAAATAATTACAAACTCACTTGTCTAAATGTCCTAATCCTTGCAGGATGATAAAGAGAAGATAAACATGGATCCTATCCAAACAAACCGAAAAGTTCAAATCAAACAGGGATCGACTCAAATTCAGAGAATCTTTAGTATATCTTATCTGAAGATTGGATTTACCAGATAAGATAATACTATAAAAATTCAAAAGAAAAATGAATTTTTGAAGACCCTATTGGGTTTGCTGAGGATAAATGGATAGAGAAGATCAACGGATGAGATGAAGCAATTTAGATTCGAATTCAGACTAGATACAGTTTAGTATTTTAATCATAACGTTCGCTATCGAATCTCACATTTGATGATTCAAGATGATTCAGAAAGAAGATTTAAAGGGCCAACTCTTATGTTGATCACTGTTTCAAATTTTATCATCTGATAAGCAATATTCAGTAATCAACACGCTAATAAGCTGCAGATCAGAATTCTGGATAAATCAAGTTTGGAGATAAGGGGAAGATTGAAATTCAAAAATAGCCAACTCTTCCTATCTCCCTACACTCTCTCTTATCACTATTTTCTATAAATACCTGTATTCATTGAGAGAGATGGATGAAACTAGAGGGCTGAAAAGCGAGAAAAAGAGAGTTTTGAGCGTTGTAATGTGAAATTAGAGAGGTCAAGAGTTTTGTATTTGATGCTTATTGAATAAAATTCAGAATTCTTCTTGATGATCTTGCGGCATTCAGTCTAAGTTTTTCTTTAATTTTCTCTTTATTATTTTTTTCTGCTATTCTTTTCTTGCATATTTGATTTCATGAAGTCATCTCTTTTCTTTTATTAGCATCTTTTGTTTTCAGCTCGCTTGGAGGAGGGAGACAACAAGGCGACGACAAGAAACAAGTTCACTGGTTCATCTTCCTCTTCCCTTCGTAGCAGTCTCTTAATTTCTTTTTTACTTTGGTTATTCAAATCTTCACAAAAAGGTTAGTATTTCTTTCTTCATATTTTTATTTTACTTTATTCATATTTTTATTTTGCTTTTACTTTCTTCTACAAGATCTTTATGTATGTATTTATTTATTTTAAAAAACAAAATTCTAACCTTCATCCAAGGGATTTCTCAACTAGAATAAGATAAAAGTGAGATTTTTAATAACTAAAATTTCAAGAACAAGTCTCTGTGGATTCGATCCTATACTTGCCACTATACACTTTATTAAAAGATTCTAGTAAGTTTAGTTTCATAACTTGTACGTGATTCAACAACGATGAAGTTTTTCATGAACTTCGAAACGCGAAAAGTTTTTGGCGCCGTTGCCGGGGACTTGTGAAAATTTTTTAGTTTTGAAAATCAACCTCTAATCTTTTTCTAGTTTAATATTTAAAAAAATTATCAAAAATTTAAAAAAATTCAGAACGTTAAATGTTAAAAAAATTCAAAATTCTTTTTTTATTATTTTTCTTTCCATCCCTAAGATTTAATTTCAAATTTTCTTTTGCAGGGATATTGCATGAACAAAGGAAGACTTGCAAAACAAGAAGCTTGCTTGCTATGACATATTGCTTTGCTAAAATAAATTAAAAATAAATAAAAATTTGCTTGCTTCTGAGTCGTCAGAAAGGTTAGTATTTTCTAACTCTACCCATGAATCTCTTGTCAGTGGGGTTTTGAAGGTGTTTATTGATTGAATTTTGTGCCACATTAGTGCATACTTGCATAAAAAGATCTTAAGAGCTGTCCCCCCTCATATAAGGTCGGGATTTCATCACCCGTTCCTTGGCTCAAAAATCATAACTGCATATAAGTTTTTTTTCTCAAGCTTGAACTAATTTAAAATCAATTAGAACTCAGCCACTAGGATTTTGAGCTCTTTAAGTGGAACTATTTTGGGAAGACTCCAGTGAACACTTTCAAGCTTTCGAAAAGGAACTTCCTTGTCTAGAAAAGGTGACTTACACATTGCGGTGGTGCCTGGCTTGGAGGAAGAACTGAATTGCTTGTTTGACAGGTTTAACCGGTAAACCCACTATCTTTCCAACCCAGTTAGGAGCTGTCTAACTAGGAAGAATTCTATTCTCTTAAGATTAGTGGTTAAAAAAAAAACCGATTATCTTTAAAGTAAACTCAAGATAAAAAAAAATACTTGATTGCAATTGATTGGTTAAGTCATCTTGTGTGTAATCTTATCTAGGATTTAGAAAATCCTTCATCAGGGCAGTATCTTAGTTCATGCGAAAGTGGGTTCGTGTTAAGGGTCGATTAGAATCCATTATTGTTTCTGACCCTACTGCAACAATGGGTAACGCTAATGAAACCAAACAAATGACCTTAAAGGATTACATGTATCCTACAAGGTCTACCCAACCTTCCTGTATCACCTTGCCAGCCCTTACGGCAAATTTCGAGATTAAATCCGGGATGATACAGATGCTTCCAGTCTTTTGGGGATTGGCAAATGAGAACCCATATCAACACGTTAGGGAATTTGAGGATATTTGTGGGACTATGAAGTATCATTAAATGACAGAGGAATCTCTAAAACTTAGATTATTCCCCTTTTCTCTAAAAGAAAGAGCCAAATCTTGGCTTATTTCTCTCCAACCGGGTTCAATTTCTACTTGGGTAGGATTAGCCGAAGCCTTCTATAGGAAGTTCTATTCTAAGCAGAAAACTGCTACCATACATCAAGCCTTCAACACCTTCCATCAACTACAAAGGGAGACGTTCTTTACATATTTTGAAAGATTCAAGGATCTTTTACTTGAGTGTCCCCATCACGGATTCGAAAAGATCCGTTTGATTCAAATTCTTTACGAAGAGTTAGACTACTCGAATAAGACCATGATTGAGTCCCTTTGCAATGGAACATTCACGAGCAAAAAGGCCAATGATGCATGATAATTCTTTGAAGAGATAGCAGAAAATACTCTAGAATGGGAGCCTGTTAGTGTTAATAATAAGCAACTTGCCACCTCAACTTCCACTAACAGGGGTGGTATACATAAAGTCAACCCTAATTTTGAGAGTGATGCCAAATTGACATCAGTAGTACAAAGACTTGAAGCATTAGAATTAAGCAATGGAGCACAATCTTCAGCTCCCGAACCATCCAAGCCAGTGGTGTCTCCCGTTTGTATCCTTTATGACAGCCAAGACCACTTGGTTGAACAATGCCCCAGTTTGCCAATTATCAAAGCGGAGCAAGCAAATGTACTCAATACATTCGCAAGCCTAATCCCAACAACAGCCCATTTAGTGAAACATACAATCCGGGATGGCAGAATCATCCCAACCTTTCATGGAAGTCTCCTCAAGGACAAGGATATGATGGATCATCATCATTTCAATGACCATCTTCTAATAATCAATTTCATAAGGGAAATCAATTCAATGCAACACCATCGTCCCTCTATATGTCCCTCTCAATCAAAGAAAACCATCTTTAGAGGACACTCTCCAACAATTCATGCAGAGCCAACTAATAACTAATCAAACTCAAACCCAAATGTGTCACAATCAGGATCAGACGATAGTTAGGCTCGAGGTTCAGATAGAACAGTTAGCTGCAAATGTTAGGGAGAGAGAGAAAGGACATTTTCCTAGTTAAACTGTGCCTAGCCCGAGAGGACAACTTGCTCCTCAAAATACTCCAACAGGCCAGTTTGAAATTAGTTCTGATTCAAACCATCAAGTCCAAACCATCCACACTTTACGGTTAGGCAAGAAAGTGGACAACCAAGTCCAAGATCCACCAAACAATCCTAATATTATAAAAGAAAAGGAAAAAAAGGAACCAAAGGAGTCAACAAAACAGACGATCAAGTTATTGTTGACAATCAAGATAAATCCTTTGTACCCAAAGCCCCATTTCCTCAACGTCTTCAACTAACTAGGAAGAAAAATCACTGTGAGAAAATTTTGAAAGTTTTCAAAAACGTCCAAATCAATATTCCCTTCTTGAATGCCATTAATCAGATACCTTCATATGCTAAATTTCTAAAAGACCTAACCACGGTCAAGAGGAAAAGTTATGTGCCTCGTGAAGCTGCATTTGCTACACAAGCATCGTGTCTCATCCAGCAACCCATTGCACCCAAATTGAGGATCCAGGGAGTCCAACTATTTCTGTTAGGATAGGAGATCAGGTTATGGATCTGTGTCTATTAGATTTAGAGGCAAGTGTAAACCTTTTATCCTATTATGTATACAAATAATTAGGTTTAGGGGAGTTACAACCCACTAACCTTACAGTGCGTCTAGCAGATAGGCCAGTTAAGGTTCCCAAGGAAATTATTGAGGATGTTATTTTGAAGGTCGACGAATTCTATTTTCCTGCTAACTTTATGGTCTTAGACACTGAACCAATTAGAGATCCAAGCAATCACTCCCCTGTGATTTTAGGGAGACCATTCCTTACTACTGCTGATGCTGTTATTAGATATAGGAATGGAGTCATGACCTTATCATTTGGGAATATGACAGTTGAACTAAACGTTTTCCATACTAGTTCCCAACCACATGAATGGACGATCATGAGGAAGTCAACATGATTAATGTATCGGTCAATCACACCTTTGAGGAGTCTTGCTATGAAGACCCCTTGGAGAAATGCTTGGCCCATTTTGAAATGAATTTTGATATTGAGGAGTCTATAGAAGAGGTGAACGCATTGTTAGATTCTATCCCCATCATGGACACCAACCTATGGAGACCTAAGGTAGAACTCTCACCATTGTCAACATCTATTCTTGTTCCATCAATCGTTGAGCCTCCAAGTTGGAGCTCAAACCTTTACTTGACACATTGAAGTATGCCTTCCTAGGTGAGTTAGAAACATAAGGATCAAGAAGAAAAGTTGCTAGATGTTCTTGAGGAACATAAGGAAGCTGTTGACACTCTAAAAAAGACAAGATTCCTGACTGGCCTGAACAATGTCTAACTTGTTGACATTTATAAAAGATAAGTAGTAGACAAGCTGACGACCAGTTTTTACCCATCTCCGAGGGACAAATCAGCGACTTGGACTCTACTGATCCAGTGAAGCAGACAGTAAGTCCAGATTATCTTTGAAGAGACCTAAGCAGGTGTAAGATGCTAAGTTAGCTCAACACTTAGCATCACATAAGCCCAAGGGGATAGCCTCACTTGAGAGGCTAAGTTTGTCCAACTTCGCCTTGACGCTGTTCAAAGCTCTATCAGTGAGCTAACTTGCAGCTTCACCTAAAATACTCAGTTAACTCCACAGAGAGTTAGCTTCGCTCAAAGCCACACGCAACCACGCAGAAGGATGGTCGGTAGCTTCGCCACAGATGTTTATCTAGCTCTGCTGAAGAGTTTTCTTCTGACTTCACCAGATGCTCCTTCCAGCTCCGCTGTGAGCTCGACGCGGCAGCTCCACTGTGGGTCTTTTATGGTCACCTTTGACCAATCAAATCTCCAGATGGATCAAATCTATTCAAGATCAAATCTAATCGAGATCAAATCTAAGATCAAATTTGGTAGTTGTTTACCATAATCTCTTGACTCTCCTAAAACAAGTAAGAAGATCAGGGGAGATCTTTCAGTTATGGACGCTACCTGCTATTCCTAACTTCGCAGAAGCTGATTCTAGCCTCGCGCAAGGATACTTTCCAGATTTAAACAGATTGACTCAATCTATTTTCAGATTTTCAAGGGACAATTATACCCCTGCTCTCCCTATAAATAGCCCACTAGAGGCATACGAAAAAAAAGAGAGACAGGCGCGCACAGAGACACACGCACAGAGAGAGAGGCTAAAAAGCAGAGGAAAGAGATGGCTAAATAGAGATCTATTCTCTTGCTTTTAAGAATTCAGAGAACTGCTTCTCTAATCAGGGTGCTAATGCCCTAATATCTTCCTCTCTCTCAAGAAATCTCCGAAACTAGGCGAGAAGGAATTCCCAAGTGGAGGCAGTTTGAGAAGTAACAAGAGGGTTCTACCAACCTTCTGTTCTCTGATTCCCCGAACCAGGCGAGAAGGGAATCCCATCGATCGCATCATCAAAGGGACAAAGTGGTCACGCGCTGACCAGACTCCTTCGGCACACTTCTCTAGAATCTCAGAAGAGATCTACTTATAATCTTTTTATTGCAAAAGAATTACTTGTAATTTAGCTCCTCGACCCCCCCTTTTTGTAAGTTTTCCCCCTTTGCAAAATCAATAGAAAATAAGATGGCGACTCCGCTGGGGAACGAATTCTCCACTGTTGAGAATCAAGTGTCGCAATGCGATGAATAGACCTTCAGGTCTACTTCTGAATTCAAGGAAGCCGGTTTGGCCAGAGCCTCTCTGGCTAAGTCTTCGAAGCAAGTCTTTGCGGAGACAGATAAGGCTCCCTGCGAGCCTACTACGGTCCTCTGGCGCAACAAGGAAGTAGGCCCACAATGCAAGGGTCAGAATCTTCAGCCTGTTACCTTCAAAAACTTAGTTGTTCACTTTGATCAAGGAAAATTCGAAGAACTCTTCTCTAGGGGTGGTCTAATGCTCCATGCATGAAAGCATAGAAAGGTCTCGATGGCCAAGGTTTCGGAGCAGAAACCGGAAGCAGAATCCTTCCAACACCTCCCAGCCTCGCGTGTGGCTAGTCAGGTTCTCTATGAACCTAAGTCTCCTTTTTCAAAGCAGATGTGAAGGCCAAAGAAGAAGGCTCTGTATGAAGCTTCAGGCGTAGCTACGCCACAAGTTCGTCTCTCTCACGAAGAAAAAGGCAAGATGCCTTCCTGTTTCGTCGAGATTGTCAGTCGCAAAGTTACGACGACAACCATGCCTTCGCCTAATTCAGAAGCAGTAACTCCTCGTGCCAGCCTCGTTCTTATGAGCGAAGCTACTGATGGTGTGCCAAACACAGTAACTCAGGGTACGCATGATGTTCACAGTCGCGAAGCTGGAACCAAAGCACCATAGTGTGCTTCGTTTCCCAGTTCTTCAAGTACTAAGCTTGCTCTTCGCAGCGAAACTAAGGGATTGCCCCTAAGTGCTGATAGCGGTGCTTATGCAGCTTCAGCGCCCAAGGGCATTTCCAAAGCTTTTAGCCTCAAATTTAGAGCCAAAGCACTATCTAGGGCTAATCACCTTCGTAGCAATATAACGGATAAAGCACCACAGCTTGCTTCGCTCCCCAGTTCATCAAACACTATTCGCAGTGGAGCTAAGGGATTGTCCCTAAGTGCTGATAACGGTGCTTATGCAGCTTCAGCACCCAAGGATATTCCCAAGGTTCTTAGCCGCGAAGTTAGAACTAAAGCATTATTTAGTGCTAATTACTTCTGCAGTGATGAAAAGAACAGGGCATCATTCTATGTGCAATCCAACAAAGCCTCTGCGCTGGATCATTTAGGCCCGACTAGGTCTGACTTGCGGGAATTCTTGACAAGTAAATGGAAGTCGGAATTTTTCTAAACTTCTCCCTCCTGTTGTCAACAAATGGGATGTCAGTTGGTGACAGTCTACTCAGTCCATTGCCGGCCAGGACCAATCCCCGCTACTCCTCCAACCCAACGATCAGTTTTTGATCGACTGTCGGTACAAGCTCCGGTAAAACATCGCAAAAGAAGCGTATCGCAAGATTTGCCCTCTGCATCCATTAATATGATCGGAAGGGGACGAGAGCTGCGTAGGGGCAGACGAGCGTCGCATGACACTTCCTATAGTTCCCCAGATCCGGATTATAGCTCGGGCCTTGGCGAAGTCTTGGTACATGAAGAAGGTATCTTCCGAAACACCAGATCTAGGGTCGCAATACCCTACAGTTATGTATAGCCATCTTCCTCAACTGCAGTAACCTCACCAGAACTAATGAAAGGATTAGTCTAATGGTCTGATGAAGAGGACGAAGACAGTGGGTATGCCTCTTCGGCAACAGTCAGCTCGGTACGAACGGATAGAGTATCAGTGAATATGGCTGATAACGGTAATGATGACCTTCGTCGATGGTTGGAAGCTCAGGAGCAAGACCCAGCAAGAAGCCTTGGATAACATTCAACAGATGCTCGCTTAACTCCTCATTAACCAAAATAGCAATGATACCGGGGTTGATCATAACGAGGAAGAACATCATAGCAATGAACAACCAAAGACTGAGAAGTCAAAGGAGAGTTCTTCTTTAGACGCTGAAGTTCTTAAAGGCATCCAAGCTTAAATTGCATCCCTAGCTCAGAGGGATGAGTTAAAGAAAGTAGGGGTAGTCTGTCCTTACCCGCTGGAATGGGATTCAGTACCATAGCCACCAAAGTTCAAACCACCAACGTTACATACGTATGATGGTAAGAGCTCCCCAAACCAACATATCTACTATTTCCTGTCTCAGATCGGTAATGTTATAGACAATGATGCTATCATAGCCAGACTGTTCATTGGCACCTTAAAAGGGGTAGCATTTGACTGATTCCGAAGTCTCCCTCCGGGCTCTGTCAATTCCTGGATCGACCTGGAAACCCGATTTCTTTCTCGTTTCTATGAGGATGATACCGAGGTAACCATGGATAAGCTCCTCTCTACCGTACAGAAGAAGGGCGAATCTGTCCATGACTATATTGAGCGGTTCAAAAGCTTGTCTTTGATGTGCCCAGCAGGGATGCCATTACCCATGCTCTTACAGACATGCAGGCACAACTTCTTAGACCAAGTAGAAATTCACATGGGAGCTGTCAAAGCCCATACCTGGAAAGAACTGGTCGAGCAAGCTGAGATTGCCGAAAAGTCGGCTAAAAAGTTTGAACCATCCACCCCTAAAGGCAAATGAGGTATGAATAATAAAGGACGCGGCGACATGGCACAGTCTTCCCAAGCCAAAGGGAAAGAGACTATGTTTGTCGAATTGTCAGGAGATGTTCAGTCGTAGGCCAAGAGAGCGGCTTCAATAATCAGGAGTCTAAGTTTCCTCCGAAACAGTACTCCTTCAAAGACAATCAGGTGGTCACAATATTCTATTTACTCCACAAAGGGAATAAATTGAAGCTGCCGGATGCTCGGCGTCCTAATGAAATAGGACGCACGAACGATCCAAAATATTATTTCTTTCACAGGATGATTCATCATCCTACCGACAAGTGCTTTGTCCTCAAGTACAGAATTCAAGCTTTAGTCGACGCCGGAGTCCTGACACTGAAGTTAGAGCAAAAGAAAGTCACTGCAAACATGGTGACCCTCGAGTTCGGCAAAACCCCAAAGGTCACAGTTCCTGACGAGACTTATCCAATCCCTGCACCACGGCTGGAAGTCAAGCATCCTTCAGCTAAAACTCAAGAGAATAAAGGTCTTGTTCCCTTGACACTGGAGACAGGGGAAATCATGTGGATACACCCAGACCTTGTCCAAGACGAACAATGGGATTCAAAGAAGTCCAAGTCGAAGGGCAAATCTTGCAATGTCATCTCCATCCTGCCAGATGATGACAATCTCACATCAGCTTCTCTTAGCGATTCTGAAGGGGGAAAATACGCTTGCACGACGCAAGCTGATGTACCTCAGCCAACAGGTGTTCTTCGATGGAGCATCATGAATAAGCCCTAAAGGCAGGATCATTGCCGGTGTGGGGGTTGTGTTTATATCTACACAGAATCATGTCCTTCCTAGAGCATTTTCTCTGACGGAATCATGCTCTAACAATGTAGCGGAATATAATGCTCTACTTATTGGTCTTCAGCTCGCCCACGGAATGGGGGTACGCCACCTTGAAGCTTACGGCGATTCAAAATTGATTATCAATCAGGTTAAAGGCGAATACGAGGTCTGTCACGAAGATTTGGTGCCTTATTGTCACACAGTCATCGAAATGACTAATCTGTTTGATGGCTTTTACATCAGGCACGTATCTCGAGCTCAGAATACTAAGGCGGATGCTCTTGCTGCATTAGCAACAACACTAGGCTTACCAGTCGACACCGAGTATCACCTTATAGTGGCGACTCGACGCCTTATCTGCTCTAAACATATGTTAAGAACCAGAGAGGTTTATAATATCTCGATGGATTTTGAGTTGAGAGATTGATGATTTTCTTTCATCGACTATGCTCTACATGGTCTGCTGCCAGATAATCCTAAAGAAGCGACATCTATCAGACGAAGGTCTTTCCGTTTTTTTTATGATCCAACTCTGAAGACACTTTACCGTCGTTCATATGACGGTGTCCTCCTCCGTTGCCTTTCTAATTCAGAGGCACAGGAAGTGCTTAAAGAAGCACACAACAGCATATGCGGAGCTCATCAGCCAGGTCCAAAACTTAAAGACAGATTGCACAGGCTTGGATATTATTGGCCAACAATGATAACCGACGCCATCCAGTATGCAAGAAGGTGTAAAACATGCCAAATTCATGCGGACTTCATACACCAGCCTCTGGAGTTGCTCCACCCAACTGTTACTTCATGGTCATTCGAAGCATGGGGAATCGATGTCGTAGGGCCAATCAGCCCCTCTTCAATAAAAGGTCACCAGTTTATCTTAGCGATAAATGATTACTTTTCAAAGTGGGCAGAAGCTATACCACTGGTTGAAGTTAAAACTTCTAATGTGGTTAATTTCGTCAAACACCATGTCATTCATCAATTTGGTGTCTCTAGGCGGATCATCCATGATAACGGCCCCCAGTTCATAAGTCAGGTATTCTATCGATTCTGCAATAAGTACCAAATTGAGAATGTGGCTTCAACTGCTTATAATCCCACCGCTAACGGCTTGGCGGAAGCATTCAATAAGACAATCATTAAGTTACTCAAAAAATTCGTCTCCTCGAATAAGCGAGATTGGAATGAGAAGCTTAATGAATGTCTTTGGGCCTACCAAACCACGATTCGGACCCCGACAGGCAATACGCCCTTTTTCCTGGTATACGGGTGTGAAGCAGTCATACTGTTAGAAATTCAGATGCCATCATTACGAGTCGCTCTGATCACTAAGATCACATCAGAGGACAATGATCGATTGCGTCTTTAAGAGCTCGAAGTCCTAGATGAGAAGCGGTTACAAACTCAGCAGCATATTGAGTTGTATCAAGCTCGGATCTCAAAAACCTTCAATAAGAAAGTCAAACAAAGAGTCTTTCAGAAAGGAGATTTGATTTTAGCCGTCAGACGACCAATGATCATGACGCACAAAGCCAAAGGCAAATTTCAGCCCAAATGGGAGGGACCGTTTGTAATAGAAACAGTCTATTCAAACGGAGCATATCACCTTATGACTTCAGATGGTGATTTACTCATGATGTCGATCAACGGCAGGTCCTTAAAGAAGTATTATCCTTGATAAGGATCCTTCTCATGATCAAGTTAACATTACACCTCTGATCAAGACCTTCAAATTCAAGATATACAGAAGGAGCGCCCCTCTCTTCCTCCAAACGAGATCATACGATCGTAAACCAGTATAGAGCCGATCGTACACTAGTTGTCTCAAAGAAGAATCAAGGTTACGAATACAGTAACCCAATGATCCAACACCTTTAACGGTTAAGGATAGGAAAATGTTAGCCTTTAAGCCCAACATAAGTCCTCGACAACTCATCATGCTGAGGGGAATAGCATGGCTAGCCCGACTCAAACGGTAGTTGGTAAAGGCATATCAAACCCGTTGACAGCTGAGAATTTGCTATAAATCCTAAGGGACATGTTCCCATTTGATTCCCTCTCCAAAATCACTTACCAATCTCATCCATAGAATGGTAAGACCACATATAAAGAACGACAGATCCACTCGAATTACTGTTATGTTCAAACACCTTTAACAGTTAATGAATCTCTCGGTCAAGTTAATACTACACTTCTGACCAAAATCGCTCATATCGCGCATCCATTTCGCTGTTAAGTTAACATTAAACCTATGACGGTGATCTTCTCAATTTTCTCAGTGAAAATGAGACCTTTTCATGCTAAGTTTAACACTATACCTCTAGCATCCATTTCGCTGTTAAGTTAACATTAAACCTATGACAGTGATCTCCTCGATTTTCTCAGTGAAAACGAGATCTTTCCATACTAAGTTTAACACTACACCTCTGGCATCCATTTCGCTGTTAAGTTTACATTAAACCTATGATAGTGATCTCCTCGATTTTCTCAGTGAAAACGAGACCTTTCCATGCTAAGGTTTAACACTACACCTCTGGTATTCATTTCGCTATTAAGTTAACATTAAATCTATGACAGTGATCTCCTCAATTTTCTCAGTGAAAACGAGACCTTTCTATGCTAAGTTTAACACTACACCTCTGGCATCCATTTTGCTGTTAAGTTAACAGTAAACCTATGATAGTGATCTCGATTTTCTCAGTGAAAAGAAGACATTTTCATGCTAAGTTTAACACTACACCTCTGGCATCCATTTCGCTGTTAAGTTAACATTAAACCTATGACAGTGATCTCCTCGATTTTCTCAGTGAAAATGAGACCTTTCCATGCTAAGTTAACACTACACCTCTGGCATCCATTTCACTGTTAAGTTAACATTAAACCTATGACAGTGATTTTCTCGATTTTCTCAGTGAGAACGAGATCTTTCCATGCTATGTTTAACACTACACCTCTGCCATATCTTTTTGTCAAGTTAACATTACACCTCTGACTAATTGCTTTTCGAATTCCTACGAAGTTCTTTTTGTCACGTTAATATTACACCTCTGACATATGATCTTTTATGGGATTCATTTCCTAGCTCCCCAGCAAGTTTCTGAATCCCACTCAGTCTTTAGTGGACTTCTCTGATTGTCACGTTAACAATATACCTCTGACAATTTCTTCCAAGTCCCATCCAAATTTTGAGCTTGGTGGCTTCTCAATCGGTTACGTCATTGCGACCTCTGAACTGACAGATAGCCAAGTCTCATCTTTCAGTCCGGCAAGGACTTTTTCTTTGTCATCATATGATAAAATTTGAGCTTGGTGGCTTCTCAATCGGTTACGTCATTGCGACCTCTGAACCGGCAGATAGCCAAGTCTCATCTTTCAGTCCGGCAAGGACTATTTCTTTGTCATCATATGACAAAATTTTGAGATTGGTGGCTTCTCAATCGGTTACGTCATTACGACCTCTGAACCGGCAGATAGCCAAGTCTCATCTTTCAGTCCGGCAAGGACTATTTCTTTGTCATCATATGATAAAATTTTGAGCTTGGTGGCTTCTCAATCGGTTATGTCATTGCGGCCTCTGAACCGGCAGATAGCCAAGTCTCATCTTTCAGTCCGACAAGGACTATTTCTTTATCATCATATGACAAAATATTGAGCTTGGTGGCTTCTCAATCGGTTACGTAATTACGACCTTGTTGACACTTAAAAAAGACAAGATTCTCATTGGTCCGAACGATGTCTAAACTTGTTGACATTTACAAAAGACAAGGGACAGACGAGCTGAAGACCAGTTTTTCACCCAACTCCAAGGGACAAGGAAGCGGTTTGGACTCCACTGATCCAGCAAGCAGAACAGTAAACCCGGATTGTTTCTAAACAGACCTCAGCAGGTCTAAAATGCTAGCATTTAGCATTACATTAGCCCAAGGAGATAGCCTCGCTTGAGAGGCTAACATCATCCAGAGCATCGCCAGGAAGCTAACTGACAGCTTCGCCGAAAAGCCTCTTTTCGGACTTCGCCAGGAATTGCCTCTAGCTCCGCTATGAGCTTCAAAGCGGGCAGCTCCGCCATCAGCCTGCTATGGTCAACCTTTGACTAATCAAATCTCCTGATAAGATCGGATTCAATCTAATCAAATCCAATCAGGATTCAAATATGGCAGGTGATTGCCACAATCTCTTGACTCTCTTGAAACGAGTAAGTGGATCAAGGAGAATCAATCAACGATATGGAAAGGATCATAACACATCGGAAAGATCAACCGACTTGCCATTTTCTAGCTCCGCGGAAGCTATTATAGCCTCGCAGCAAGGCTACTTTCCAGATTCAAACAGATTTGGTTCAATCTGTTTCTATATCTTCAAAGGGGACGATTATACCCTTACTTTCCCTATAAATAGCCCGTCAGGGGCACAAGAGAGAGGATGGCACAGGAGAGAGAAGACTCCACAAGCAGAGACTTCTTCATAACGCATCGTGCGTTCTCTAATTCAGAGACCTTCCAAGAGAAATACTTCTCTTTTCAGGGTGGTGATACCCTAACAACCTCTTTTCCTCAAGGAATCTCCGGAACCAGGCGAGAAGGAATTCCTCACAGAAGTGGTTTTGAGAAGTAGTCAGAGGGTTCTACCAATCCTCTATTCTCTGATTCCCGGAACCAGGCGAGAAGGGAATCTCATCGCTCGCATCGTCAAAGGGACAAAGTGGTCGCGCGCTGACCAGACTCCTATCGGCACATTTTCCCAGAATCTCTGAGGAGATCTACTTGTAATCTTTTTTAAGAATACTTGTAATTTAGCTCCTCAAACTTTTTTATTTGTAAGTTTTCCCCCTTTGCAAACATAATGGAAAACAAGATGGCGACTCCGCTGGGGACTGTATTCTCCTCTGCTGAGAATCAAGTGTCGCAATGCGACGAACAGACCTTCGGGTCTATCTCTGAATTCAGAAAAGCCGGTGCAGCCAGATCTTCTCTGGCTAAATCTTCAAGCAAAGTCTCTGCGGAGACGGAAAAGGTTCTCTGCAAACCTGCCGCAATTCTCTGGCGCAACAAGGAAACATGCCCGCGGCCCAGATCCTGCACTTTTGAGAACCTTGTTATCCAGATCGATCAAGGAAGATTTAAAGAAGTCCTCTCTGGGGGTGGCCTGATGCTTCGAGCACGGAAGCACGGGAAGGTCTTCATGACCAAGGTTTCAAATCAGAAACCAGAGGCAGAATTTTGCCAACACCCCGCAGCCCCGCTTGTGGCTATTCAGGTTCCTTGCGAACCTATGCATCCTCTGCCAAAACGGATATGGATGCCTAAACAGAGGTCCTCTGCTGAAACTTCAGGCGTAGCCACGCCAGATCCGCACCTCTCTTATGAAGAAAAAGGCAAGATGCCCGCCTGCGCCAACAATGCTGCCAACCATAAAGTCAAGACGGCGATCATACCGTCGCCTAGAGCAGCAATGCCTACTGCTAGCCCTGTCTTCACAAGCAAGGCTATTGTACCTCGGCATACTCATCGAGTTTACAGCCGCGAGGCTAGAACCAGAGCACTATGCGGTGCTGATCCTTTCCGCAGGAATAAGGGGAACGATGCGTTGTCCCATATACCAGATTGTTCAGGCCCCTACAGGGCCGACCTGCGAGAATTCTTGGCGGACAAGCGGAGATTGAAGCATTTCCAGACTACTTCCTCCTGTCTTCGACGATGTGACTGCCAATTGGTGATGGTCCATTCTATGCAGTGTCGGTTACGACCGACCCTCGCCACTGCTCCATATCGGCGATCAGTCTTTGATCGACTGTCTGCGCGCGTCCCGATGAGGCATCCCAAAAGGAGCGGGCCACCGGATCCAGCCTCTGCATCCGTCAACATGACCGGAAGGGGGCGAGAGCTGCGCGGAAGAAGTCAAGCCTCTGACGACACCCCTTTCGGCTCCCCAGATCCAGATTATAGCCCGGGCTTAGGTGAAGTCTTGGTGCGCGAAGAAGGTGTTTTCCGAAGCACCAGATCCAGGGTGGCGATACCCTATAATTATGAGCAGCCTTCCTCCTCGACGGTCCCAACCGTGCCACAACTCAGGCGGTCACCCCAATCATCCGATGGAGAATATGAAGACAGCGGGTATGCCTCTTCAGCAACAGTCAGTTCGGTGCGAACGGACAAAGCATCGGTCAATATGGCCGAGAACGCCAATGACGACCTTCGTCGGCGTTTGGAAGCTCAGGAGCAGACCTCTAGAACTCAGCAAGAGGCCCTGGACAATATTCAACAGATGCTCGCTCAGCTCCTCAGCAACCGGAATGATGATACCGGGAGTAATCATGACGAGGAGGGACATCTCAGCAATGATCCGCCCAAGACGGAGAGAACTAAGGGAGGCTCTTCCCTGGATGCCGAAGTCCTTAAAGGCCTTCAAGCTCAAATTTCATCCCTGGCTCAGAAGGATGAATTGAAGAAAGTGGGGGTAGTCCGTCCTTACCCACTGGAATGGGATTCGGTGCCATATCCGCCAAAGTTTAAACCACCAACGTTGCATACGTATGATGGTAAGAGCTCGCCCAATCAGCACATCTACTATTTCCGGTCCCAGACCGGTAATGTTCTAAGCAACGACGCCATCATGGCTAGGTTGTTCATCGGCACCTTGAAAGGGGTGGCATTCGACTGGTTCCGAAGCCTTCCTCAGGGCTCTATCAATTCCTGGATCGACCTGGAAACTCGGTTCCTCTCTCGCTTCTATGAGGATGACACCGAAGTGACCATGGACAAGCTCCTTTCCACTGTGCAGAGGAAAGGCGAATCTGTCCGTGAATACATTGAGCGGTTCAGAAATCTATCTCTGATGTGCCCAGCAGGGATGCCTTTACCCATGCTTTTACAAACATGCAGACATAACTTCTCGGATCAAGTAGAAGTTCGCATGGGGGCTGTCAAGGCCCACACTTGGAAGGAACTGGTCGAACAAGCTGAGATAGCCGAAAAATCGGCTAAGAAGTTCGAGTCATCCGCCCCTAGAAGCAAATGGGGCGCGAACAACAAAGGGCGCAGCGATCTCCCGCAGTCTTCCCAAGCTAAAGGGAAGGAAATTATGTCCGTCGAGCTGACCGGGGACATGCAGTCAAAGGCCAAGAAGAGCAGCTTCAACAATCAGGAGCCCAAGTTCCCTTCTAAACAGTACTCCTTCAGAGACGACCAGGTGGTCACGATATTCCATCTGCTCCACAAAGGGAATAAGATGAAGTTGCCAGATGCTCGACGCCCTGATGAGATAGGGCGCACAAACGACCCTAAGTACTGCCTCTACCACAGGATGATCCACCATCCTACTGACAAGTGCTATGTTCTCAAGGATAGAATTCAAGCCTTGGTCGACGCCGGAGTCCTCACACTGAAGACGGAGCAGAAGAAAGTCACTGCCAATATGGTGACTATTGAGTTCGGCACTGCCCAGAAGGTCATGGTTCCCGACGGGACCTATTCAGCCCCGGCGCCACGGCTAGAAGTCAAGCATCCTTCAGCCATGACTCAATACAACAAGGGTCTCGTCCCTTTGACATTGGAGACAGGGGAAGTTATGTGGATACACCCTGACCTCGTCCAAGACGTACAGCGGACGTCGAAGGACTCCAGCAAAAAGGGCAAGTCCTGCAATGTCATCTCTGTCCTGCCAGATGATGGTAATCTTACTTCGGCTTCCCTCAGCGATTCAGAAGAAGAGAAGCATGCCTGTACAGCGCAGGCAGATGCGCCTCAACAGATGGGCACCCGGTCTGGAAAGTCATACCTAAGGCAGTATGACAGAACTACTGACGAGATACAGCAACAAACGGCGTCAGTACCAATGCCGACATCCACTCCAATTCCAGCCAAGGGAAAGGAAAAACCTAAGGAAGTGCGATTCGACCACGTGTTGAAGAAACCGCCAAGCCAAGGGCTAGCCACGCCCTTTCGCTTTGATATATTGGCCCACTTAGCCAATATCCCGGCTCGTATCACAATACACGAGCTTCTTCGTCTCTCTAAAGAGACAAGAGAGGCACTCAGAGATGCGCTAGCCAACTCAGAGTCCTTTCTGACATGCATGCCTGAGATCCCTGGTGATGAGATGCGGCCTTCCTGCTCAGAGTGCCATCACGCACAGTCAAAGGTACCTGCCATTACCTTCACGGCGGAAGATATGCTTCTCAAAGACAACAAGCATGATCGACCTCTGTACTATACCGGGTATATCGGTTCCACATGCATTGAAAGAGTACAAGTCGATCCGGGGTCTGCACTCAGCATCATCCCCAAAAGACTCCTCTATTTCCTCGGCATACCATTGTACAGGTTGTCCGCAACCACCACTACAATATATGGTTTCAACGCCGGGAGCAGCCATCCGCTTGGAAAGATTCGGCTTCGCTGCAGAATCGGAAGCCTGAAGTCAGAAGTGACATGCTATGTCATTGACGCGGACACATCATACAACCTGCTATTGGGACGACCATGGATCCATGCCAACTGGATCGTTCCATCCACTCTCCATCAGTGCTTCAAGTATGTTGAGGATGATGCGACAGTACGAACTGTCTTCGCTGAGAAGCAGCCCTTCAAGGGGGTGGAAAACTATTTCACAGATGCTCTCCTATATCAAGAGGCTAGTGGAACGCCGGGAGAACCATTGCCAGACAGTGATGGAAGTGGCAATGAGGCGGATTCGGAATCTGAAACGGGCATGCCGGCCATTCTGATTGGCGAGCCAATTGTAGCATGCTTTAATGATCCCCGATGTAAGATCCCTTCTGATGAGGAAGGCGAATGGATAATTAATGATAATATTTCTTTTGATTATCCTGCGAGCATCGAGTCGATCAAATCCATTATGGATGGCTCTCTTCATATGCCCGTACATGAGTCGAGTGTGGCTAGTACATCCGTGGAAGCCATAGAAGGGGCCACGCTGGTAGTCCCTCCGTCCAAGCAAGGTCAGTCGCCGATAATCTTCGGCAAAGTTCGGCCAGGGAGATCCTCAACTACAGACTCAAGCTCAGAGTCGGATGCTCCACAGTTCTTTCATTACGCGCCATCAGCGCGCCATATCATGAAGAAGATGGGTTACAACCTGAAGCAGGGAGCGGGCCTAAACTTCGGAAAAGGAAGACGCAGCTTGATGCGTAACTCCGTCCCAAGAGGGAAACCTGCAAATTACTATGATAGTACGCGCAGGGGGTTGGGTTATGTTACACCCACATCATCAACAACGGTTCAGGACAAAAGCGATGGATCGATCCCATCACAGTCGGCCTCATCCTCCGAATGGGACTCTGATGTCAGCATAGGAAGAATATTCGAAAGCCTCATGACTTCAAGCAGTCAGTTGGAACCCGCAGAGGTTGCCAATGAGGAATCATGGGCCCAGCAATTAAGTCTCCAATGGGAAAAGCGGTTTGAGCTGCGCGAGCCGCCTACCGAAGACAAGGTGATCCAGGTCAACTTGGGTAGTCAAGATCACCCCAAGCCTATTTTCATAAGTGAAAGCTTATCACTCATCGAAAAGGAAGAACTGATAATACTCATAAAAGAGTATGTAGATGTTTTCGCCTGGAGCTATGAAGACATGCCCGGACTTGATCCACAGGTCGCTATGCACCGTCTAAACATCAAGCCCGACGTTAAGCCAGTCAAGCAGCAACAACGTCGGTTCCGCCCAAACATCATGGAGGCTATTGAAGCCGAAGTTCATAAGCTCATTGCTTGTGGCTTCATCCGGGAGGAACAACATCCAGATTGGGTGGCTAACATAGTCCCCGTCCTCAAGAAGAATGGGAAAATACGAATCTGCATCGACTACCGTGATCTCAATACGGCCTGTCCCAAAGATGAATTCCCATTGCCGATCACCGATGTCATGATCGACAACACATGCGGATTCGAGAGGATGTCTTTCATGGACGGCTTCTCAGGGTACAACCAGGTCAAGATGTATCCTGATGACGAGAAGCATACTTCTTTCCGAACGCCATTGGGGGTATACTGCTACACTGTAATGCCCTTCGGACTGAAGAACGCCGGAGCAACCTACCAGCGGGCAATGAGCATGATCTTCCGCGATCATCTCCGGAAGACGGTGGAGTGCTATGTTGACGACATTGCTGTCAAAAGTCGCCGCAAAGATGAACATCTTCGCGATCTAAGGACGATGTTCAATATAATGCGGGCTCATCAGTTGAAAATGAACCCGACAAAATCCTTTTTAGGAGTATCCAGCGGCAAATTCCTTGGGTTCATCATCACATCAAAAGGGATCCACTTGGACCCGGACAAAGTCAAAGCCATCCAGGACATGCATCCACCCACAAACCTCAAAGAGCTCAGAGGCTTGCAAGGCAGGTTAGCTTACATCAGAAGATTCATAGCAAATCTTTCGGGCCGTTGCCAGCCCTTTACCCGTCTCATGAAAAAGGGCACTGCCTTCATATGGGACCAAGCTTGTCAAGAAGCTTATGAAGACATTAAAAGGTATCTCACAAAACCTCCGGTCTTAGTGGCCCCTACATCAGGGAACCATTCTTGCTTTATGTAAAAGCTCTGGACTATTCCCTCGGCGCCCTCCTCGCTCAAAAGGACGACAATGGCCACGAGCAGGCCATTTATTATCTGAGCAGGACACTCATAGGAGCGGAATCTCGCTACAATCCTATTGAGAAAGAATGTTTAGCTCTCGTCTTCGCTGTCCAGAAGACGCGACATTATTTGGTTGGCCAAACCATACATGTCATCTCCAGGGTGAACCCTTTACGTCTTCTCATGACGAAGCCAGGGTTGCTGAATTCAAGGTTGGCTAAATGGGCACTCCTGTTGTCTTAATACGACATGACCTTTACTCCTCAGAAGGCAGTTAAAGGCCAGGCCCTTGTAGAGTTCTTAGCTGCTCATCCAGTTCCAGAATATTCAAAACTTCACGAAGACATCCCTGATGAAGTCTTCGAGTCTAATGCAACCTCAGCAGAGGAAGTGTGGCAGATGTTCTTCGACGGAGCATCGCGGATGGGTCCCAAAGGGAAAATTATTGCCGGGGTGGGGGTTGTGTTCATCTCCCCACAGGATCATATCCTTCCCAGAGCATTCTCCTTGACAGAATCATGCTCTAATAATGTAGCGGAATACAATGCTCTGCTCATCGGTCTCCAGCTCGCTCATGGAATGGGGGTACGCTACCTTGAAGCTTATGGCGATTCAAAGCTGATCATTAGCCAGGTAAAAGGCGAATATGAAGTCCGCCATGAGGACTTGGTGCCTTATTATCATACAGCCATCGAATTGGCTAGCTTATTTGAAGGCTTCTACATCGGGCATGTGTCCCGATCTCAAAATACCAAGGCGGATGCTCTCGCTGCATTAGCAACAACGCTAGCCTTACCGGCCGACACCGAGTATCACCTCACAGTCGCAACCCGGCATCTCGTATGCTCTAAGCATATGCTAAGGATCCAAGAGGTCCATAATGTCTCCGTGGATCTTGAGCCGAGGGATTGACGCTTCCCTCTCATTGACTACGCTCTGCACGGTCTGCTTCCAGACGATCCCAAAGAAGCGGCGTCCATCAGACGAAGGTCGCTCCGTTTCTACTATGATCCCACTTTGAAGACACTCTACCGTCGTTCATATGACGGTGTCCTCCTCCGTTGTCTCTCTCATTCGGAGGCACAGGAAGTGCTTAAAGAAGCACATGATGGCACTTGCGGAGCTCATCAACCGGGTCCAAAGCTTAAAGACAGGCTGCACAGACTTGGGTACTACTGGCCGACCATGATGGCCGATGCCACCCAATATGCACGAAGGTGTAAGGCGTGCCAGGTCTATGCAGACTTCATACACCAACCTTCGGAGTTACTCCACCCTACTGTTGCTTCATGGCCATTTGAAGCATGGGGAGTCGATGTCGTAGGGCCAATCAGTCCCTCTTCGACAAGAGGTCACCGGTTTATCCTGGCAATAACCGATTACTTCTCAAAATGGGCAGAGGACACACCGTTGGCCGAAGTTAAAACCTCCAATCTGGTTAGCTTCATCAAACACCAGGTCATCCATCAATTTGGTGTACCCAGACGGATCATCCATGACAATGGTCCCCAGTTCGTAAGCCAAGGGTTCTATCGGTTCTGCGATAAATACCGAATTCAGAATGTGGCTTCAACCGCCTACAATCCTGCCGCCAATGGTTTAGCAGAAGCATTCAACAAGACAATCATCAAGCTGCTCAAGAAGTTTGTCTCCTCGAACAAGCGAGATTGGGACGAAAAGCTCGGTGAATGCCTTTGGGCCTACCGGACTACGGTTCGGACACCGACAGGCAATACGCCTTTCTCCCTGGTATATGGGTGCGAAGCGGTCATCCCATTGGAAATCCAGGTGCCATCATTGCGAGTAGCCCTGACTACTAAAATGACATCAGAAGACAATGATCGCCTGCGTCTTCAAGAGCTCGAAGCCCTAGACGAGAAGCGGCTGCAAGCTCAGCAACACATCGAGCTATATCAGGCTCGGATGTCAAAAGCCTTCAATAAGAAGGTCAAGCAGAGAATCTTCCATAAAGGAGACCTGGTCTTAGCCGTCAGACGACCGATGATTATGACGCACAAGACCAAAGGCAAATTTCAGCCTAAATGGGAAGGACCGTTTGTAATAGAGACAGTCTATTCAAACGGGGCATACCGCCTTATGAATGCAGATGGCGACCTCCTCATGATGCCAATCAATGGCAAATTCTTAAAGAAATACTATCCTTAATCAAGGATCTTGCTCTCGATCAAGTTAACATTACACCCCTGATCGAGATCCGCGCGTCCGGAATGCGCACAAAGAGAGCCTCTCTCTTTCTCCAAGCATATCAAACCTGCTGGTAGCTGGGGGTTTGCTTAAAATCCCAAGGGACCTGCTCCCATTTGATTCCCTCTCCAAAATCACCTACCAATTCTCATCCATAGAATGGTAGGATCACATATATATTCCGCTGTTACGTTAACATTTAACCTATGACAGCAGCCCTCTCATTTCTCCTCGTGAGAACGAGATCTCCAAAGTCACTTACCAATTCTCATCCATAGAATGGTAGGACCACATATATATCTCGCTGTTACGTTAACATCAAACCTATGACAGTGATTCCCTCATTTCTCCCCGTGAAAACGAGACTTTTCCCAAACTCCATTGCAATTTTGAGCTTGGTGGCTTCTCAACCAGTTACGTCATTGCGACCTCTGAACTGGCAGATAGCCAAGTTTCATCTACCATTGAGCTTAGTGACGTCTAAATTGGTTATGTCATTGCGACCTCTGAACCAGCAGACAGCTAAGTCTCGATCCCGAGCCCTGTTGACATTTACAAAAGACAGGTCTCGATACTCGTTGACATTTACAAAAGACGAGTATCACCTATTGATTGAAGCTTGGTGGCTTCTCGACCAGTTACGTCATTGCGACCTCTGAACTGGCAGATAGCCAAGTTTCATCTACCATTGAGCCTAGTGGCGTCTCAAATTGGTCATGTCATTGCGACCCCTGAACCAGCTGACAGCTAAGTCTCAATCTCGATGCTTGCTGACATTTACAAAAGGCAAGTATCTCCCTTCCTTTCAAGCCCCGCAAAGGGCTAACCTCGAGACTGGCAACGTCCCATTCGGTTATGTCATTGCGACCTCTGAACCAGCAGACAGCTAAGTCTCGATCCCGAGCCCTGTTGACATTTACAAAAGACAGGTCTCGATACTCGTTGACATTTACAAAAGACGAGTATCACCTATTGATTGCAGCTTGGTGGCTTCTCAACCAGTTACGTCATTGCGACCTCTGAACTGGCAGATAGCCAAGTTTCATCTACCATTGAGCTTAGTGACGTCTAAATTGGTTATGTCATTGCGACCTCTGAACCAGCAGACAGCTAAGTCTCGATCCCGAGCCCTGTTGACATTTACAAAAGACAGGTCTCGATACTCGTTGACATTTACAAAAGACGAGTATCACCTATTGATTGAAGCTTGGTGGCTTCTCGACCAGTTACGTCATTGCGACCTCTGAACTGGCAGATAGCCAAGTTTCATCTACCATTGAGCCTAGTGGCGTCTCAAATTGGTCATGTCATTGCGACCCCTGAACCAGCTGACAGCTAAGTCTCAATCTCGATGCTTGCTGACATTTACAAAAGGCAAGTATCTCCCTTCCTTTCAAGCCCCACAAAGGGCTAACCTCGAGACTGGCAACGTCCCATTCGGTTATGTTACTGCAACCTCTGAACCAACAGGCAGTCATGTCTCATTATCTAAGCAACAGACGACAAAAGAAAAATTTTCTATTAAATCCAAAAGGATGGGATACATGGAGGAGCCTATAGGCGTACATGATAAGATCGGATCCGATCTCCGAGCGAAGCTAGCCGCGTCCTCCTGTCATCTTCAGCCTGGGCCAGCGCCTGTGATCTTAGCTCTGCCTCATCGAAGTCCACCGCCTGAGCCAGACGAGCCTCAGTCTCCGCCAAAGTCGCCCTCTGTGATGACTTCCGCTCCGCCAGTTCCTCACTTCGAGCCCTGAGCTGCTTAAGCCGCGCAGACTCTTCATGACGCATCTGTGTAGCCTTCGACAAGAGGAGATTTGCCTTTCGGATCATCTCTTCAGCCCTCTTGATCTTATCTTCAGCGTCAAAAAGAGCACTGTTGGAAGCATCAATTGCACTCCCAACCTCTGCTTCCTCTGCCTCCAAGGACCTCAAGTCAGAGGAGATAGCCTCAACAGCCTCTTGGGCAGCGAGCTGAGCCTCGCGCTTCTGGGCGACAAGACTTGCGAGCCGTTCATCAGCCAAAGACGCTGCGTCGGAACGATGGAAATGGCGCCATTCCTCCACGTCCTTCTCAAGGTCATCTACCAGGAGCTCCAGAGCAGTAGCTTGATGCTACCCCTCAAAGTCCCGGATACACTCAATGCCACGGGAGAGGACCATCTTCAGCTTCGAGAACGGCACAGGCGAGCCCTTCAAGACGAGACCGATAGTCTGCTCCAAGCTGTTATAGAAGCTGTCGACCAGATTACCGATGAAGTCATTCTCAGCTTCATCAACCCTTGAGACAACCTCGGAGCAATCTACTATCCCAGTCGACACCGCCACAAAAGAAGAAGCGGGAACATCGACAGCAGCAGGGCAAGCCAAAGGCGACCTCGGCGGAGTCCTCAGCGACACCAGCACGCCAGCCACCGCGGAGGTAGGACTGGCAACCACCTCCTGAGCAGCAGGCTCAACTACCAGCGTCGGGGAGGTAGGGCTCACAATCACCCTCAATGCCGTATTCGGCAAGACAGTCTGCACCCCACTCGTTGATATGACTGGAAGTGGGGGTACCTCCGGGACTGCCGCCTCTTCAACCTCAGGGCCCTCCGCTGATTTGGGCTGATAAAAAGGCAGGTCGCCATACAGCGCGTCTAACACAGCAGCGTCTGCCCCGGTCGAAGCGCTCATATCGCCCTTTGACCCTCCAGGAAAACCCTCCGCCTCTTGCCAAGCTGATGCACCTTGGGGACGAATACCTGCAACAAAACCAAGGTCAAAAAGGAGGACGCAACAAATAGGCGAGGACCAAGAGATCTTAGTCTTACCGAAGGCCGATGTCACCTCGTCAGCCGCATCAGAATCCAAGGGTCCCATCGGAAAGTTCTTACCAGACTCAACGCGGATAGCCGGCCCACTCGCCGATTCCTCCGCAGACCACCCGGCAGAGCTGGATGCCATAAGACTTCCTCTAGAAGCCTCGGCGCCCGAAGGGCCAATATCGGCCGCATGATCCCCAGACTCCTCCGAGCGAGCAAAGGAACCAGCTGCACTTCCATAAGTAAACAGGGGATCGTAGTGCTCCCCTTGCCCTCCAATTGCCTCAGCTCCTGCAACAAAAAGCAAATGATGAGTTATTTAAAGTGCGCTGAAGGCATATTAGATGGGAGCCAATCTTACCAGTAGTCGGTTCAGCAACCGACGGCTCAGCCACTAATGGAGCAGCAGAAGGAGGCGCAGCAGAGGGCTCACCCTCTACCACAATTGTAGGAGCATGACGACGGGGCCTCTTCGCCGACGACTTCCTACGGGATCCACTCCCACGCTTCCTTTTGAAGTGGACCTCAGAGTCCTCTTCCTCCACTTCTTCCACATGCTGTGGGGGAGCTGCTCCCACTACACCAGACCCGGCTTCACGAGCACCAGCTTCGTGGGCATCAGCCCTTGTCTCTGCCTCAAAGCGAGGGCTCCCCGCATCAGAAGCCTCGCTGTCATCGATAGCGATGAACTCCTCTATGCCAGGAACACGGACTCGTTTGCCCTCCATCTTATCAGAAGCCTTCTGCCTCATCCGATGAGAAATTAACCTCACACCCGAACGGTTGACGTTAAACCTAGCAGGTGTGGAGTTCGAAGCCGCATACCATTGGCAGAAACACAGGGTCGTCCAATGGCCGGGATCCCTCAGCGGCGTGCGTAGCCATGCTCCAGTTTCATCCGCGGTAAAGAACCGCCAAGCACGAGCCCCATCAATGAGGCTCCCCATGAAAGCCAGGTCCGGATTGGGGTTGCCCACATACAACTGGTCATACCCAAATTGGCGGGCAAATCGGCTCGGGACGTAGGGCTCCAGGTAGCAGGTATCCCCACTCCTGTACAACAAATGCGAGGGCCGGATACAGACCAGCCACTCGAAAACACCCCGACTCATGGGAGACCGACCTGACTCCACATCATGGAATTCCTCGTTATATCCTGCACCCCGCAGGCGAGGAAAACAACGGAACAGGCTATAGGCGTCATAACGACGCACTAACTTACGGGCCTCGGCCACATAAGTTTTCTGCCACGAACAGCCTTCAAAACGACGGAGAAGCGCCATTTGAACACCCGGCGGAGGGTCCTCCCCAGCTCCAATTAAAGTAGGGCAGTGCAAGGCGAACCACGCCATCAAGTAGGTGTACGGTAAACCTACCCTAGGATTGGGTCCGTCGCAAGGCAGGACGGCACCCTTCCCCCGCCTTGACGCCATCGGCCTGCAGAAAGCCTCCGTCAGAACACGAAGGCCCCTCTGAATACAACACACCATGGCCGGAAGAAGACCCAGACGGTGGCCATGGACCAAGCGAACGGCAGGCAGCAGCACATTCGGGTGAACAATGTCACCCGAAGAAGAAGGCACGACACACTTCTTTAACCAGATGGTCAAGAAGCCAGCCAGCAACGCCTTGCGAGACATAGGCCGACGGGCCTGATGGTGAAAGCTCCGAAGAACATCACCCTTCTCGAAAGGACCATCATCTTCTGTCACGACGATGTCCTTTTCAGCATGCACCTCCATCCTTGCCAAGATGTCCTCTTCAGCAACTCCGCAATGAGCTGCCTCGGGCGCACTAGTCATGTCCGGGAACAAGTAGTTCCCCCAGCTCTTCAAGCTCTTCGAGCTACCCTTGCCACCAGTGTGGATGCTGGAACAAATGTGCAGGTGGCACATCAATTCCCGATATGTCTCAAGCAAAGCAGGCTCTTGCTTCTCCAAGAGAGCCAACTCCGCCTCACACGGAAAATACTCTTCATATGGAAGAGACCCGAAGGGCAAAGCAGAGATCTCTCGCATCTCATGCAGGGCCATGCCCAATTCACCAACCGGGGTGAAGAAAGTCCCCGAGGCTGGGCAGTACAACTCAAGGATGGCGTAGAAGCACGCCACCTTCATCTCAATGCCGTAGCAGGTCGCCCTGACGGCCTCATAGAGGTTCAACCTCTCTAATTCCCCCTCAAAATGATTGAGGATATAATTGGTCAACTCCGCCCACCATGACCTAGGAGGGTGGACCCAACCAGGAGCCCTGAAATCTGTGGCGGGGTAGTTCCCCTCAGCCTCGCAGAACTGAGTACCGAAGGTCGGCGCCGCAGCTGGATTCTCTCCTACTGGAAGGTCCCGCAACACCTTCCCAGGGTATAGCCCTATTATGCTACGAGGAGGGCCCGCCCTCGAATAGCCGGTCTGGAATGTCAACCTCCCGACACTTATAGACTCGGCATTTAGGCTCACGCCCCACGCCATCTTCCGAGCCTGAGTCACGCTCGCGAAGGAAGACAAAGCGAAATGCCGCTTAGTAGACAGGAGATAGAATCTCTCGCCATCCAACTGGAAGATCCACTGGCCTTCGCCGGCCTGCAGCTGGCGATCGGGATCAGGTGCAGTATCCCCGAACATGAAGTCAGGCTTTTTGTAAGCCTGACGGTCGATATCTTCAAACGAAGCCGTAGTCAGGATGCTCCGCATGGCCTGCGGGCCACCGCTCTGAATGAGCGTATCCCGTACAAGGGGGCTCGGCTCACTGAACAAGGAAGCCTGCCCGATGAACTGCAAGCTGATGCTCCCTGCTCGACTGGTTACGCCAAATAGACTGTTCTGGAGGCCGGAGGCGTAATGTACTGCAAAAACAAAAAAAAATGAACTATGATTAGTTCACCAATCAAATGGACGCGAAGACATAAAAATTCGCTAAGGCATAGCCTCGCCCAGTAAGCAGGAACAGCGGGATAATAGCTTTGATAAAAAGCTTCGCTTCACAGATAAGACTGCATCTTTGCAGGAACTGGCATAGCCCTAAGGGCTGACGTCATCAAAAGCACTTCATGACCAACAGTCGTCCTTCGTGGCCACGACTGAAGGTACACGACCCATATCCTGTTCCTCAACAGAATGAAGACTGCCCCAAGCAATGGCTTCCTATGGAAGCCCAAGGGAAGAACTGTTCAGTTCTTACTTCCCTGATGCAAGTAAAATAGGGAAGTTAAGGGAAACGAGTTCCCTGATAAGGACAGATCATATTCGATCGTCCTAATAGCCTAGTATCGACTCCAAAGGATGAAGACCACTCTCTAATCAAATTGGAGAGTCTCTTACCAGCGATTGGTCGCTCAATGAACGGAGGAGGAGGACCCTCCGCTGCAGAAGTCGCTGCTTCCTTTCCCGCTCGTCTCTTGGGCGCCATTGAAGGAATGCAAGAGTGCTCAAAGTACTCTGAAGCAAAGGAGGAAGAAGAAGAGGAAGAGATAGAAAGTTCTCTAAAAATAAAAGGAGATCTTCCCATATTCAGCCCAATCGGGCTTTTATAGGCCAATCAGCGCCTAAATCAAGGCCTCGAAAAAGGGCACAAGCCGCCGTTTCGAATTAATTCGAAACAGTGCCCGAAGCGCCTGAGGCGCTTTTCCCAAAGTGCGACGGTTCAACCCCACTAAAGGGTTAACTCCGCGCAGGAGCAAAGTGCGGGCTTCGCACAAACCTTCAAAGACTTCGCCAGGAGGTCTACCTTAGCCCGCCAAAGAGGCTGCTGTTTGCGGGACATGCCGGTCTCGCGAAGATCATTCGAAGAAAGGACAATGTCCTTAACTCTGCATACAGTTCAGCCCAGCTATGGCCAGACTCTCAGTGAAAGCAAGCAAATCAGATGATCAGACAATGAACTTTCATTGATTCAAAAGCAAGGGTACATTGATATTACATCGAAGTTGTGTTTCATACAACACACTCAGTTGCCCAACAAAGATCTTTTGAGGCATACAAGCGGTTTTATCTGCTACCAAGCCAGATCAACGGGACAGGAAAGGCCTTCCTCCTGCGCAAGGCCGTAATCCTTCGCACATGAGCAGATGGTGCCACAAGGACACGGTCATTTTTCTCCACAAAATGGCAGATCTTACCAGGCCATTTTTGTTGAAGCCTGGCAATAAAAGCTTATCGCCGCCAACACGTCAGATCACCTATAATGGGAACTAGTTTTGATGCTAGTGATCTGACGGGTGTGAGGCCCACTCCCATGAAGTGGATCGTCCCCGACGAAGGCCACCAAAGTTGAAAGTCGGCAGCCAGCCTCACCTCAGATCGAATCATCTCAGATAAGAGGCTGCCAACAGCCCCTGGGACGCGCATCCGCTGCCCCGAATTGTTCCTCCTGCTTAAAAGTAAAGCTTCAACCGGGGAAGCATAAGGCAATTTTATGGCTTCTTCCATCAAGTCACCAGACTGGCAAGCATAGCTCGCTGCAAGGCAAATTGAAGCAAGTTAGCAGTTAAGCACAGAAAGAGCTGCAAAAACATTAATTCAGATTCTTCAGCGGCAAAGCAATCCGACTTCAGCAGAGGACAAGTTCCACCTGCACAGCAACCATGGGCTGGCTCAGCAAACGCCAAGTCCTAGCCTCGCCTATACGGCAAAGTCAGACTGATCTTGTGAAGAACAGTCTCAACCTCGCCAATATGGCAAGACTGGCTCAACTATTGAAGAAGCCAAGTCCCAAGTCCTGCCTGCGCAGCGGACTTAACAAGCAATGGTCTTTCTGATCAAATCAAGATGATGGTTTCGCAGAAAGCCGTGATGAGATCCTTCTCTGCAACAGCCAATTGCAAGATGAAGAACAAGGGAAGCTAATCTCTGAAGCGAGCTGCCAAAGCTAAGTCAAGGGAGATGAGTTCCCTAAAAAGCGGTGAAGTCTTTGAATGATCAAGACTTACTGGTCCTTGGCCGGTTAGACAACCAGGGTGGGCTTTCCCACTAATTCTGAGATCTGAGTATCTCTCACAACCAAGAGAAGGGAAGAAGAAAGGTAAGGCACTTCTCTTCAGAGGACCTCAAGTGTCCTATTTATAGGCCCCATGGCCTGAGCACAACCACCTCAAGCGTGGAAGCACGAGCGCACTTAAGGCATTGATTGCGCCTTGATGACAGGAACGGTTCCCATTGGAACCGTACAAGGGAAGAAAACGTCTCCCTCATAAAAGGCACTTATGGCGCCTTGAATAAAGGGAATATCCTCCCTTGGAAACGTGCAAATCGGAGAACATCTCTCTCGATTGGCGCGAAAGAAGGAATGATCCTCCTCGTAACCGCCCCATGGCAGTTGGCTTTGAAAAAGCAACAGGAGTTCCAAAGCGAACTTATTTCTTGAAAGCCCAGATGCGGAGCTACCCCGACGCGAAGCTATTCGCGAACCAGTGCAAACTCTTTGGCAGATCCATCCCAAAGCAGGATTGAAGGCGAAGCTGAACTCAACCATCATGGAGATGTTCATACTCCACACCACCATCACAACAGTTCAAAGTATTTCGAAGTCTGGGCTATTGCAGACTTTCGAAAACTTTGAAGGGGGTCTTGTTGACACTTAAAAAAGACAAGATTCTCATTGGTCCGAACGATGTCTAAACTTGTTGACATTTACAAAAGACAAGGGACAGACGAGCTGAAGACCAGTTTTTCACCCAACTCCAAGGGACAAGGAAGCGGTTTGGACTCCACTGATCCAGCAAGCAGAACAGTAAACCCGGATTGTTTCTAAACAGACCTCAGCAGGTCTAAAATGCTAGCATTTAGCATTACATTAGCCCAAGGAGATAGCCTCGCTTGAGAGGCTAACATCATCCAGAGCATCGCCAGGAAGCTAACTGACAGCTTCGCCGAAAAGCCTCTTTTCGGACTTCGCCAGGAATTGCCTCTAGCTCCGCTATGAGCTTCAAAGCGGGCAGCTCCGCCATCAGCCTGCTATGGTCAACCTTTGACTAATCAAATCTCCTGATAAGATCGGATTCAATCTAATCAAATCCAATCAGGATTCAAATATGGCAGGTGATTGCCACAATCTCTTGACTCTCTTGAAACGAGTAAGTGGATCAAGGAGAATCAATCAACGATATGGAAAGGATCATAACACATCGAAAAGATCAACCGACTTGCCATTTTCTAGCTCCGCGGAAGCTATTATAGCCTCGCAGCAAGGCTACTTTCCAGATTCAAACAGATTCGGTTCAATCTGTTTCTATATCTTCAAAGGGGACGATTATACCCTTACTTTCCCTATAAATAGCCCGTCAGGGGCACAAGAGAGAGGATGGCACAGGAGAGAGAAGACTCCACAAGCAGAGACTTCTTCATAACGCATCGTGCGTTCTCTAATTCAGAGACCTTCCAAGAGAAATACTTCTCTTTTCAGGGTGGTGATACCCTAACAACCTCTTTTCCTCAAGGAATCTCCGGAACCAGGCGAGAAGGAATTCCTCACAGAAGTGGTTTTGAGAAGTAGTCAGAGGGTTCTACCAATCCTCTATTCTCTGATTCCCGGAACCAGGCGAGAAGGGAATCTCATCGCTCGCATCGTCAAAGGGACAAAGTGGTCGCGCGCTGACCAGACTCCTATCGGCACATTTTCCCAGAATCTCTGAGGAGATCTACTTGTAATCTTTTTTAAGAATACTTGTAATTTAGCTCCTCAAACTTTTTTATTTGTAAGTTTTCCCCCTTTGCAAACATAATGGAAAACAGACCTCTGAACCGGCAGATAGCCAAGTCTCATCTTTCAGTCCAGCAAGGACTATTTCTTTGTCATCATATGACAAATTTTGAGCTTGGTGGCTTCTCAATCGGTTACGTCATTGCGACCTCTGAACGGCAGATAGCCAAGTCTCATCTTTCAGTCCGGCAAGGACTATTTCTTTGTCATCATATGACAAAATTTTGAGCTTGGTGGCTTCTCAATCGGTTACGTCATTGCGACCTCTGAATCGGCAGATAGCCAAGTCTCATCTTTCAGTCTGGCAAGGACTATTTTTTTGTAATCATATGAGAAAATTTTTAGCTTGGTGGCTTCTCAATCGGTTACGTCATTGCGACTTCTGAACTGGAAGATAGCCAAGTCTCATCTTTCAGTCCGGCAAGAACTATTTCTTTGTCATCATATGATAAAATTTTGAGCTTGGTGGCTTCTCAATCGGTTATGTCATTGTGACCTCTGAACCGGCAGATAGCCAGTCTTATCTTTCAGTCCGGCAAGAACTATTTCTTTGTCATCATATGACAAAAAATTTGAGCTTGGTGGCTTCTCAATCGGTTATGTCATTGCGACCTCTGAACTGGCAGATAGCCAAGTCTCATCTTTCAGTCCGGTAAGGACTATTTTTTTATCATTATATGACAAATTTTGAGCTTGGTGGCTTCTCAATCGGTTACGTCATTGCTACCTCTGAACCGGTAGACAGCCAAGTCTCATCTTTCAGTCCGGCAAGGACTATTTCTTTATTATCATATGATAAAATTTTGAGCTTGGTGGCTTCTCAATCGGTTATGTCATTGCGACTTCTGAACCGGCGATAGCTAAGTCTCATCTTTTAGACCAGTAAGGACTATTTTCTCAAATGTGTGACTAATTCTCTCAGCTTATCACCACTGATTAAAGGGCTGCAATACAACTTGAAAGCAAGAATTCAGAAGATAAAACAAGTTGGAAATGCAATAGGGGAGTCAAATAAAATCACTTTTTATTGATTCCAAAAGAGGGATACATGAATGCACAGACTACAAGCTATGACGGCGCTTCATAGGACTTGATCCGTTCTTCAAGAGTGGCTAGCCTAGTCTTCCTCTCTTCAGCAGCCCTGATAAGCGCCTACGACCTCAACTCGGGCTCATTAAAGCTCGCTATCTGGGCCAAGCGAGCTTCAATTTCAACCAAGATTGGCCTCTGTGCTAGCTCTTGCTGCAAGACTTCGTCATTCTGGGCCTTAAGCTGCTCAAGTCGAGCAGTCTCTTAAAGACGCACTGGTTCAGCCTTGGACGAAAGGAGATTAGCCTTCCTGATTATTTCCTTGGCCTCTTCAATTTTATCCTCAGCGTCAAGAAGAGCACTGCTAGAAGCGTCTATGGCATCCCCGAGCTTCACTTTCCTTGTCTCTAAAGATTTCAAATCAGAAGAAATTACCTTAGCAGCTTCTTGAGCGGCGAGATGAGCTTCATGCATCTGAGCAATAAGATGCGCAAGCTGTTCGTTAACTGAAGACTCTATATCTGAATGGCTAATACGGCATCATTCGTCCACATCCCTCTCGAGTCTTCCACCAGAAGCTCCAATGTGGCGGCCTGGTCATCCCCTCCAAAGTCTCGGATACTGTCAATGCTTCGGGAGAGGACCACCTTTAAAGCAAAGAATGAGGTAGTCGAGCCCTTCAAGACCAAATCAATGGAGCGCTTCAAGCCCTTATAAAAGCTGTCGACTAGCTCAGCCATGAATTCATTCTCGGCTTCAACTACTCCCGGTGAACGAGCAGCCTCTGAAGACAAAACTTCCACCAGTTTCACTGAAGGAATAGTAGAAGTAATGGCTGGAGCAATTTGAGGGATCGCCGGTGATCTCGGAGGAGTCCTCATTGAAACCAGTACACCAGCCACAACCGAAGTAGGACTAGTGACTATTTCTGGGAGAGGTGGCTCAACCACCAATATTGGAGAAGTAGGGCTGGTAATCACCTTCAGCTCCGCGCTTGGCAAAATAGGTGGCACCGGCAAAACCAATGACACCTCACTTATCGATATAGTTGGAAGCAAGGATGGTTCCGTAACTACTGTTCCCTCAATCCCCCTTCCACTTGTTGGTTCAGGTTGATAGGAGGGGAGACTGTGATACAAGGCCTTCAGCTCAGCAGCATCCGCTGTGATCAAAGTACTTGCTTCACCCCCGGTTCCCTCACGAAGATTGGTTGGCTCCTTCGAAGTCGATGCATTAAGAGGTGGAACACCTGTAACAAGATTTTGTTTAAGCAAGGCGTAATGAATATCAGAAGAAAATCACTCACGAAAGAGCAAAATGCTACCAAAGATGGTATCATCTCGATTGCCTTGGCCGCAGTCTCTCCCTGAAGTCCTTCAACAACGACTTCAGTCCTCTTAGGATCCATAGGAAAGTCTTTGGCAGAGTCAATACGGACGGCCGGCCCACCTTCACTTGTTGAACCCTCTGTGGTCCACCCAAAGAGCTAGAAGTTACGGGACTTCCTTTTGAAGTCCCAGCACCCGAAGGACCTACATCGGCCACATCACTTCCAGACTCTTCCGAGACGGCGAAATAGCCAGCCTCATCGCCTTCTCTATAAGTGAATAGGGGATTATAATGCTCCCCCTGTTCTCTGGCAGCCTCAGCTCTCGGGTCTCTCCCCGCCTCAGTTCCTGAATCATAAAGTAAACAATGAGCTGTCTGGAATACATAAGAGTGTATTATAAGAACGGAGTTGATCAAACCCGGGTCCGGAGCAGCTGTACCAGCGGTCTGCCTACAGGCCGACAGCTTAAGGACTAATGGAGCAGGAGGAGCAGGCACTGCAGATGATTCGCCCTCTGCAATAACAGTAGGAGCGCAGCGACGAGACTTCTTCACTACCCTCTTCCTACGAGATCCACCTTCCCGCTTTCGCTTGAAGTGGACGTCAGGATCTTCTTCCTCCACTTCTTCCACATCAACATGTTCCATGGGGCTGTACCTACCCCACCAGAAGCAGCTGCTGGAGCCTCAGCACCTGTATCCGCTTCAAAGCGAGGACTTCCTGCATCCGAAGCCGGCTTCGCTATCATCAACAGTAATGAATTCCCCGAGGCCTAGAACGCGAACCCTCTTACCCTCGCTCCTCTCAGTGACCTTCCGCTTCAGCCGCTGAGAGATCAACTTCACACCAAAGAAATTAATAGAAAATCTAGTGGGTGTGGAGTTCGAGGTTCTATACCACTGGCAGAATCTCAGGGTCGTCAGAAGGTTTGGAGTCCTTAGCGGTGTGCACAGTCGCGCCTCAGTACAGCCAGCAATGAAGAACCGCCAGGCACGAGCTCCATCGATGAGGCCCCCATAAAGGCCAGACTGCTGTTTGGATTGCCTACATACAGTTGGTCATATCCAAACTGACGGGCAAACCGACTCGGAACATAGGGCTCCAGGTAACAGGTGTCCCCACTTCTATACAACAAGTGGGATGGCCAGATGCTAACCAGCCATTCGAAGATTCCTCGACTTAATGACGCCTGCCCTTCCCCTACATCCTTGAATCTTTACCATAGCCTGCATCGCGAATGTAGGGAAAGCATCAAAAAAGGCTATAGACGTCATGACGGCACAGCAGTTTACCGGCTGCAGCCACATAAGTCCGTGACCACGAACACCCCTCGAATCGACGGAGAAGCGCCATGCGAGCACCTTCTGGGGGCTCCTCTCCGGCTTGGATAATGGAGGGGCAGTGAAGGGCGAACCATGCCATCAGATAAGTATATGGCAAACCAATTCTGGGGTTTGGTCCGTCGCGAGGCAAGATAGTCCCCTTTCCCCGCTTTGTTGTTGGTGGCCTACAGAAAGCCTCTGTCAATGCACGAAGGCCTCTTTAAATACAGCATATCATGGCTGGAAGAAGTCCAAGAGAATGACTATAGACTAGACGAATAGCATGCAATAAGACAGTCGGATGAATGACATCGCCAGACGAAGATGATACCACATATCTCTTCAACCAAACCGTTAAAAAGCCAGCCAGAAGTACCTTCCAGGACGTCGGCCGACGAGCCTGGTGGTGGAAACTCCAAAAATTATCACCTTTTTTATAGGGTCCGTCATCTTCTTCCAGAATCAAATCCCCTTGGGAGTGCTCTTGCATCTGGCGAAAGATGTCTTCATCTACAACTCCACAGTGAGCCGCTTCAGGAGTACCTTCCAGATTGGGGAACAAATAATTCTCCCAGCTCTTCAAACTGCATGAAGCTCCCTTATGGCTCCCATGCATGCTGGAGCAAATGTAAATGTGGCACATCAACTCCCGGTAAGTCTCAAACAAGGCGGGCTCCTGCTTCTCCAGAAGTGCCAATTCCGTCTCGCACGGAAAATATTCTTTATATGGGAGAGATCCCAAAGGCAGAGCAGAGACTTCTCACATCTCGTGCAGAGCCATACCCAATTCGCCAACATGGGTGAAGAAGGTCCCTATAGCTGGGCAGTACAACTCAAAGATGACGTAAAAGTTCACTACGCTCATCTGAATGTCATAACAGGTCGCCCTGATGGCCTCGTAAAGTCCCAGCCTCTCCAGATCTTCTTCAAAATGGGCAAGGACATATAGAGTCAAGTCCCTCCACCACGCCTTGGGAGGATGAATCCACCCCGGGGTCCTGAAATCAGTGGCCGGATAATTGCCATGAACCTTAAAGAACTGATTTCCAAAAGTCTGAGCCACCGCGGGGTTTTCTCCCACTGGGATGTCTGGAAATACATTCCCAGGGTGGAGACCCAATATGCAGCGAGGAGGACCCGTCCTTGTGTAACCGGAGGATGAAATTATCAACTTTCCTACGTGAACGGAGTCAATAGTTCGAGTCACTTGCCACTGCATCTTCCGAGCCCTCGTCACACATTGAAAGAAGGACAAGGGAAAATGCCGCTTGCTAGATGGGAGATAGTACTTCTCACCATCCAATTTGAAAATCCACTGCCCCCTCCGGCTAGTAGCTGATGATCGTTCTCTGGCGATGCATCTTCAAACATGAAGCCGGGCTTCCGATAGATTCTTCGGTCAGAATCTTCAAGGGGAGCAGTAGTTAGGATGCTCCTCATGGTACGCTGATCCCCAGCATGAATAAGTGCATCCCGACCAGGAGCGCTCTGCTCGCTGAATAGTGAAGCCTGCCCTTAGAACTGCAGGTTGACATTGCCGTCCAGCCTCCTGGTTGTTCCAAAGAGACTGTTCAGAGGACCAGGAGTATAGTACACTGCAAAATAATAAGAGAAAACTATGATTAGTTCATCGGCTGAAGGAAAGCTAAAACAAGAATATAATTTTTTGTTAAAGCATAGCTTCACTCTCCGAGCAAAGTTGACCTAACAATAGCTTTGCCCCGAAGCTCAGCTTCACAGTAGTAGCTTAACTCCGCACTCCACGTGAAGGCAGGATGCAGAAAAGTATCTAAGTATTAGCTTCGTTCTAAAAGCTTGGCCTCAACGCGAAGGAGCCCCAAGAGCTAACTTCGCCAGAAGAAGACTGCTGCTTAAAAATTATTTCAAGGGCATTAAGGTCCTTTTCAAACTGCGCTTCTAAGACTAACTTTGCATCCTATCATTGTTGATACTTTAAAAAAGACAAGATTCTTGACTGGCCTGAACAATGTCTAAACTTGTTGACATTTACAAAAGACAAGTGACAGACAAGCTGACGACCAGTTCTATACTTGTTGACATTTACAAAAGACAAGTGACAGACAAGCTGATGACCAGTTCTGTACATGCTGACATTTACAAAAGACAAGTGACAGACAAGCTGACGACCAATTTTCACTCATCTCCGAGGGACAAAGAAGCAACTTGGACTCTACTGATCCAGTAAAGCGAACATGAGCCCGGATTGTCTCTAAACAGACCTCAGCAGGTCTAAAATGCTAGCACTTAGTATCACATGAGCCCAAGGGGATAGCCTCGCCTGAGAGGCTAAGATCGCCCAACTTCGCCTTGAAGACGTTCAAAGTTCCATCAGGGAGCTAACTTATAGCTTCGCCTGAAGTACTTAGTTAACTCCGCAGAGAGTTAGCTTGGCTCGAAGCTACACGCAACCGCGCAGAAGGATGTTCGGTAGCTTCGCTACAGATGTTATCTAGCTCCGCTGAAGAGCTTTCTTCTGACTTCGCCAGATGCGCCTTCCAGCTCCGCTGCGAGCTCGACGCGAGAAGCTCCGCTGCGGATCTGTTATGGTCAACCTTTGACCAATTAAATCTCCAGATGAGATCAAATCTATTCAGGATCAAGATCAAATCCAATCAAGATCAAATCTGAGATCAATTTGACAGTTGCTTGCCATGATCTCTTGACTCTCCTAAAACAAGTAAGAGGATCAAGGGAGATCTTCTAATTATATAGAAAGGATCAAAACAAATCAGGAGACCGATCTACCTGCTACTTCTAGCTTCGCGGAAGCTGATTCTAGCCTCGCAGCAAGGCTACCTTCCAGATTTGAACAGATTTGATTCAATCTGTTTTCATATTTTCAAAGGATAATTATACCCTTGCTCTCCCTATAAATAGCCCACCAGAGGCACAAGGAGAGAAGACCACGGCAGACTCCATGAGAAGACCGCACAAGCCGCGCGCACAGAGAGAGAGGCGGCCAAATAGAGATCTATTCTCTTGCTTCCAAGAATTCAGAGACTTTAGAGAACTGCTTCTCTAATCAGGGTGCTGATATCCTAATACCTTCTTCTCAAGGAATCTCCGGAACCAGGCGAGAAGGAATTCCTAAGCGAAGAGGGTTTTTAGAAGTAACAAGAGGGTTCTACCAACCTTCTGTTCTCCGATTCCCCAAACCAGGCGAGACGGGAATCTATCGATCGCATCGTCAAAGGGACAAAGTGGTCGCGCGCTGACCAGACTCCTATCGACACACTTCTCCAGAATCTCAGAGGAGATCTACTTGTAATCTTTTAGAATACTTGTAATTTAGCTCCTCGACCCTTTTTTGTAAGTTTTCCCTTTTTGCAAAATCAATGGAAAACAATCATCCAACAGGATGTGAACCGCTTAAGGGATAGCTATGCATAGAAGCTTGGAGAAGAAACCCCTTCGGGTCTTAGATTCCCAATCAAGAAATCAAGGGAAATTAAGGGACTTGAATTTCCTAAGATCAATGGATCACAATGGATCGTTCTAGATTCATTATGAGATAGCTGAAAGATTGACTTCAAGAAGAGATGAAAATCTCTAAATAAAAGGGAAAGATCCCTACCCGCGATGGGTCGTTCGATAACCGGAGGAGGAGGAGAGGGTCCCTCCGTCGTATAGGTTGCTACCTCTTTTCCTGCTCGTCTTTTGGGAGCCATTGGAGAACTGAAGAAATTCTTAAAATTCCAAACGTAGGAGAAAGAAGAAGAAGAGATTTACAGTTCTCTGAAAATTCAAAGAGAAGTGGTGCCTTCTCTTTCAGCCCGATCAAGCTTTTATAGGCTAATGATTGCCTAAAACTCCGCCTCCTTGAAAGGAGCGTAGGCAGTCGTTTCAAATTAATTTAAAACGGTGCCTAAAGCCCCTTCTCAAGAAGCGTTACTTCAGCCCTGCTAAGGGCTAACTCCGTCGTGAGTCCAGTGTTGACTTAGCGCGATGCTTGAATAACTTCGCTGAGAAATATGCCTTAGCTCCGCTAAAAGCACATCTCTAACTTCACGAAATTCCGTGCTAGCTTCACCAGAAACTGGCTCTTGACTTATTTGAAAATCCATCTTCAGCTTCGCCGAAAGTTTAGCTCGGCTAGGAGTTCTCATTTCCTCCTAGGGAAAAGGCTTAGCGAAGCTAGTCCACTCTAGGTGTTCTCGGATCAAAAAGGAGGGAAACAAAAGCAGATAAACAGTAGAAAATAAACATTTTATTTGACTCAAAAGGGAAGATACATTGACGCTACATCAAGGTGATCTTTCGTACAATCGAATCATTGCTCCAAAGGTATACAAGTTGTCCTATCTACTTCCAAGGTGATAAGCCAAACCAACTGGACACGAAAAGCCTTCCTCCTGCACAAGGCCGTAATCCTTCGCATAATGGCAAATTTTGTCATAAAGAAGCTGGATCTTCTTGATGAAAATTGGCAAAGGACCGGTTGCCACCAGAAACCCGGATCTTCTTTGATGAAAATTGGCAAAGGAAGGATCCGAGACCTTACAGGTGACGTCCGCTTGCCCGAAGTGGATCATCTCGAATAAGCGACTACCAGCCCCTTCTCGAAGTGGATCATCTCGGATAAGCGACTGCCAACCTCTTCTGGGAACACGCATCAGCTGCTCCAGCTTGTTCCTCCTACTTAGGGTTAAAGTTTCAACTGGAAGATCAAGAGGCAAATCTCTGGTCTCTTTCAAAAGACTGGCGGGCATAGTTCATTGCAATACAAACTGAAAACAAGTTAGCAGTAAATCAAAGAAAAATGCAAGCATGATACGCTAAGTTAAATTCTTTGGGCGAAGAAATTTATATCTGATCCAGTTGCACTTTAAGGATTAATTTCAGTTAAGCAAAGGATAGCCTCGCATGCACAGTGATGATGGGCTAGCTCAGCATAAGTCAAGTCTTAGCTTCGCCTAAGGCAGTTAGACTGAAGGAGCATCAAAAAGGGCCAAGTCCTAACCTCGCCTATATGGCTAAGCCAGACTGGTCCAGAGGGACACAGTCTTAGCCTCACCAATATGGCAAGGCTGGCTCAACCTTAAAGAGATTAAGTCCCAATTCTTACCTATGTGGCGAACTTAACAGGCAGATTTAACAGATCAAGGCCAGTCAGATACAAAATGAAGAACAAGGGAAATCAATCCCTTAGGTAGCTAATAAAGCTAAATTAAGGGAGATAAACTCCCAAAGTCACTAGTCCATTGGTAAAGTCTCTGGATGATCGAGACTCACCAGTTCTTGGCCGGTTTATGACCAAAGTAGGCACCCCCACTATTTCAAAGATCTGAGTATCCTTCTCTGAACAACCCGGAGATGTCATGAATGGACTATTTCCTTGAAGAGGACTTCAAGTGTCCTATTTATAGGCCTCATGGCCTGATCGCACCGCCGCTGCTTCAAGCTTGGAAGCGCGAGCGAATTTAAGGCATTCAAGTACTGAGCCTTGAGAAAGGGAATAGTCTCCCTCGGAAATGCGCGCAGAAGGAATGATCTCCCTCGTTAATGCAAGAGAGGTTATTTCAACCTCGGGAAAGGGAATAATCCCTCTAGTAACCAACCGAAAAGCAGTTAGCCTCGGGAAAGGAACGTCGTTCCAAAACTGATTTGAAGCGAAGCTACTCCGAGAGGCCCAGACGCGAAGCTGAACTCAACCACTATGGTGATGTTCGTACTTCACATACCATCAATCAAAGCAATTCAAAGTATTTCAGAGTCTGAACCATTCCATTGCAGATTTACGAAAACTTTGAAGGGGGTCTTGTTGACACTCTAAAAAAGATAAGATTCCTGACTGGCCTGAACAATGTCTAACTTGTTGACATTTACGAAAGACAAGTAGTAGACAAGCTGACGACCAGTTTTTACCCATCTTCGAGGGACAAATCAGCGACTTGGACTCTACTGATCCAGTGAAGCCGACAGTGAGTCCAGATTGCCTTTGAAGAGACCTAAGCAGGTCTAAGATGCTAAGTTAGTTCAATACTTAGCATCACATAAGCCCAAGGGGATAGCCTCACCTGAGAGGCTAAGTTTGTCCAACTTCGCCTTGAAGCTGTTCAAAGCTCTATTAGTAAGCTAACTTACAGCTTCGCCTGAAATGCTCAGTTAACTCCGCAGAGAGTTAGCTTCGATCAAAGCCACACGCAACCGCGCAGAAGGATGGTCGGTAGCTTCACCGCAGATGTTTATCTAGCTCCGCTGAAGAGCTTTCTTCTGACTTCGCCAGATGCTCCTTCCAGCTCCGCTGTGAGCTCGACGCGGCAGCTCCGCTGCGGGTCTTTTATGGTCACCTTGACCAATCAAATCTCCAGATGAGATCAAATCTATTCAAGATCAAATCTAATCGAGATCAAATCTGAGATCAAATTTGGTAGTTGTTTACCATAATCTCTTGACTCTCCAAAATCAAGTAAGAAGATCAGGGGAGATCTTTCAGTTATCGACGCTACCTGCTATTCCTAACTTCGCAGAAGCTAATTCTAGCCTCGCGATAAGGCTACTTTCCAGATTTAAACAGATTGACTCAATCTGTCTTCAGATTTTCAAGGGACAATTATACCCCTGCTCTTCCTATAAATAGCCCACCAGAGGCATGCGAAAGAAAATAGAGAGACAGGCGCGCACAGAGGCACACACACAGAGAGAGGCTGAAAAACAGAGGAAAGAGACGGTTAAATAGAGATCTATTCTCTTGCTTCTAAGAATTCAGAGAACTGCTTCTCTAATCAGGATGCTAATACCCTAATATCTTCCTCCCTCTCAAGGAATCTCCAGAACCAGGCGAGAAGGAATTCCCAAGTGGAGGCAGTTTGAGAAGTAACAAGAGAGTTCTACCAACCTTCTGTTCTCCGATTCCCCGAACCAGGCGAGAAGGGAATCCCATCGATCGCATCGTCAAAGGGACAAAGTGGTCGCACGCTGACCAGACTCCTATCGGCATACTTTTCCAGAATCTCAGAGGAGATCTACTTGTAATCTTTTTATTGCAAAAGAATTACTTGTAATTTAGCTCATCGACCCCTTTTTGTAAGTTTTCCCCCTTTGCAAAATCAATGAAAAACAGAAGTCATAGTGTAACGCCCCGATCCCGCAGGTACGGGGACGTTATGGCGACGTACATACGCAGGGCATAAAACCCTCACGTACTTACGCTAAGCCTCAGTACAGGAAATCACCTCCATATTTATAAGAGGTCCAGCAGGAAATAAGTACAAGAATACCTACCGAAAGAGGTTAGTGATCATAACAGATAGGAAAAACAGGGATAAATAAGATAACAGAAATAAATCACAAAGATACCTATGAATGATCTCGATGATGAGTCTCCTATGTGAATCCAATGGACTATCTGACAATACGATAACTCGGATCTCCAACTTGGGCACGCAAACCCAGGGTCGTCAGAAAGCGACCTAGTGAGTGATAAAATGAAGGAGGTAGTAATATGTACTATAATAATACAAGCACGATAATAATATATAATACATGTTTCTTTATCAGTGATACCATAATAGGAATTTAATACTCAGTAGAAATATAAAATGTCATCTTTTAATACCATCACCACCTAGCATGTTATCATCGGGTCATGTCTACAGTAGTATCCAGTTTTATATACTAAATACTGTTGTATAGTGATGACGTGATGGAAATGATATGTAGATGAAGTATGCAACCATTTTATAGCGATGTGAGCATACAGGAATAGTGTCTATAGGATATACAAGAACTAAAGCCATACAATGCAAGGTATACGTGTACATGAAGAGTGTGTCACCACATGAAGTGTAATAAGCATCAGGTAATGTAGCAAAGTCTACAAGTAACATGATAGTGGATAACATATCAGGAACAGTAACAAGTACAACTACACACTAGTATACATGTATCATGCAAGTCATGTTATTTATATAATAATAACAATCAGTACCACCTGGTATTTTAATCAATCTCTTCCAGTGTCCCATACCACTAGCAGTTCATACTGGAGCCCGCACTCCAGTCGAACCCATCCGGACATGGCATATGGGTGCCATTTTTCAAATGAGAGAGTGACCAAATATCAAGTGTTCCCGACGTCACTATTGTGTATACTGTTTTATTATGTTAATTGGAAACTAAATGGTCGAGGAGCTCTTATCGGGTAGGTGTATCCTGTGCATACCCGGGATCACGGCCTTAAACAGACCCCTGACTGCTGAGACCAGGGCCCTCCGCTAAGAGGGGAGCACGAATCAAGTAACGGGAGCTCATGGAGCTATACAATCGGTAGGCAGCACTACCATCCCCTGCAGTGGGACTAACAATATGGATCCAGTACATCCACCCAATAAGATCTAATCAACCATCAAGTCTCCCCCATCCCCAAGTTATATTTATGATATTTAAAGTACACAGTGTAGCAAGAACAAATACAGTGCATGGTACATGTAACATGATAACAGGACCTGAGCTCTATTGATAGCATAGAACAAGATAACGGGAAACGGGAACAATAGATGTGGGATTCCACACATCGCATATCAACAGCTCATGTATCCAGTAACGAGAATATCAATATCAGAACGGGAATTAATCATGTAACGGGAATACAAGACGAACTACTCATGTAACAATAATCCATGTGACAGAAACAATGGTCAATATAACGAGAATGCAAAAATGTTCATGAGTAATAATAGAATCCATGATCCATGTAACAGGAAGACATAGACAATCAATGCATGTACACCGGTGAGTCTATATAACAGTGGTGTAAGAACATGAAGTAACTGTGCACAGGACGGTATCCAGTGTACTAGTGTATCAGTGTATCAATAGTTCACAATCATATAGTAATAGTGTCGTGAATCTCAGTATCTATGTAATGGTGAAACAACGTGAAATAACGGTATAGTGTAACAGATATTTACATGCAATACAGCGTTCAGTGTATCGGTGGGTCGGTAAGGGTGACGTGTAATAGTGACAATATTTGGTATAATGGAGTACGCGTGTATCAGTGCTCATGTAGTAATCGAACCATGTTAATATGACCTCTATCACCTATATGTTATATGAAATATGTGATATGAAATCATGAAGTAGATGAAAATATTATTTTATTGGTTATGTTTACTACACTGTTATGCATTACAAAACATGACTTCTCTATAATTACGTTCTTTATTAACATTCTAGTGATTTACCCATAATCACGATTTATTAACTAAAGCAATCACTCAATTTATTAAACATGAATAAAAGTATATTTATTAAAAGAAAACACTCACAAACTAGCCATGGGAAGGTAGCTCTCTTTCCCACGATCGCAACGGTTCCAGGATCGTCCAAATCGGAATACGGATGGTCCAGATATCGCCCGAACGCTAAAAGTAATAAAAATGGGTAAAATATGCAATCAAAATCTATCAATTGCAAATAATATAAATTATCAGGGGGTTTTCTGTAATATTACCTTTATTTGGTTTTGGAGGCGGGTTTGGGCTCTTAACGGGTCGGGTTTGGATCCAATACGCAAACCCATAACTTAAGTTTAATGGGTAAATGGGTTTATAGGGTTAACAGGTTTGGATTATTGGGTAATTGGGTTTATACCCAGAGAGAGAGAGAGAGAGAGAGAGAGAGAGAACAGAGAAAGAGGGGGGCAGGGGCTGGCGGCGGCCAGCTACGCCTCGTCGGCGTCGCGCCACCGCCGGCGGCTCCGCCCCGCCGTACCAGAGAATGAGAGAGAGAGAGAGAGAGAGATGGAGAGAGAGAAGAAGAAGAAGAAAAACAGGAAGGAGAACAAAAGAACAGGAGAGGAAGAAGAAGAAGGAGGAGGAGAAAAGAAGAAGAAAAAGGAGAAAAAGGAGGAGGAGGGAAAGAAAAGGGGAGAGAAGGGGTGGCGCCCGGGCTGGGGGCACGGCCAGCAGCGACTCCACGGCGGCCTGGGGTGCCAGCCTGCCGGCCGTCTGACCGCGGCGTGGGTCAGATCCCCCCACGGCCTAAAACAGTGAGAGGAAAGAGGGAGAAAAAGAAGAAATAGAGAGAGAGAGAGAGAGAGAGAGAGAGTTTGCGCGAGAGAGAGAGAGGATTTGAGAATTAGAGAGTGAGTTTGAGAGGGAGAGGGGGAGAGAGATTTTTAAAACCAGAAGGAGAGAGAGATGGCGGTGGGAGATGGTCAAAGGCGGTGGGAAATATCCAGAGAAGGGAAGAAGGGGAAGGAAAATGAAAAGAAAAAGAAAAAGATTTAATTAATTAAATTAATATTATTTAATTTAGTCCAGAATTTGACTAGTCCCAAACGGTTACCAAAAATTACAAAAAATAGAGAATATTATCCTGAGACATATTATGAAAACGGTTTGAAGAAAGTCAATCTGATTTGCAAATTAAAAATCCTAAATTTAGTCCAGAATTCGACTAGTCCCGAACGGTTACCAAAAATTATAGAAAATAGAGAATATTATCCTGAGACATACTATGAAAATGGTTTGAAGAAAGTCAATCTGGTTTGCAAATTAAAATCCTAAAAGGTTTCGCCGGTACTGGGCGACACCGGTTTGGCCGGATTTTTGATAAATTTAGAAAAATTCCCAAAAATAGTATAACATAGAAAATATGATTTTAAGACACAAGATGAAAGCAGATTCTCAAAATTCTACTCCATTTGTGAAATAAAAATCGTAGAGCCGATTATCTGTATCGGTCGACACCGACTACGGAGATTTTCAAAATAATCCAGAAAAATTTCATAAAATTCAAAATATCTAAAATATTGAAAAATGATATCTGAAACTGGAATTGGCTCAATCGAATACAAAGAAGGTCAAGTCAATTTTGTGCGTCGTATCGATACGTACACCAGGGATCAGGAGGTTACATTTCTCCCTACCTTACAAAAAATTTCGTCCTCGAAATTTTAATTCAGGCAGGAGAACAATATATACATCCCCAAAGTCTAAATGTTACGGGCCTATAACGCTTCCACTACGCACTCTGATATCTATAATGACCTCGGGTGGAGAAATGGTGTAGTGAACTAAAGCTAACAGATGGGAAGCAATAGGATGAAGAGAAGGCAAGAAGGAAATCAGATAGTCTGGATGACAACTGTAGTTCAGGAAATTAAAAAGAGTTAAGAAATGAATTGTCAATGACATTGTATTCTTGTACTCGTCGCTGGAATCCCCAAATTCAGATACAGATAAGTTAATTTGAGCCTGATTGTACTGTTGGTAAGAGCCCAAGCATTGACCCAGGTGGTTACCCACACCAGGTATGAACCTAGGCTCTCATACATAGGATGGACCATAGCAGACATCAAGGAAATTAGCCCCTCTGTGGTAATGCACCAAATTCATCTTGAAGAGAATGCCAAGACCTCGAGAGAACCACAGAGGAGTTTAAACCCTATTTTGAAAGAGGTGGTGAGAGCGGAGATAATAAAATTATTAGATGCGGGTATCATTTACCCTATCTCTGATAATCAGTGGGTTAGTCCAATACAAGTTGTACCTAAAAAGTTTGGAGTCACAGTTGTTACTAATGAGAACGATGAGTTGGTTCTAACTCGTGTTCAAACTGGTTGGCGAGTGTGCATAGACTATAGAAAACTCAACTCCATGACTAGGAAAGATCATTTTCCTCTGCCTTCCATCGACCAAATTTTAGAACGTATTGCCGGTCACGCATACTATTCCTTCCTCGATGGTTATTCTGGATATAACCAAATCCACATTGCTCGTGAGGACCAAGAGAAAACGACATTCACATGTCCGTTTGGCACATTTGCATATCGTCGCATGCCCTTTGGGCTAGCGGTGTATGTTGAGCATCTTTTCAGATATAGTTGAGCGATTTCTAGAGGTTTTCATGGATGACTTCTCTGTCTTTGGGTCTACTTTTGATGAGGGTTTATATCATCTATCATTGGTATTGATAAGATGCAAGGAGAAGAACCTAGTTTTAATTGGAAAAAATGTTATTTCATGGTGAAATCTGGGTTGTCTTAGGGCACATTGTTTCTAATAGAGGTATAAAGGTTGATAAAGCTAAGGTAGAGCTAATCGCCAAATTACCACCTCCTAGAACTGTTCGGGAGGTACGATCTTTCCTAGGCCATGCTGGATTTTACCGCCGCTTTATCAAAGATTTTTCAAAATCTCCAAATCTCTTTGTAATCTTCTAACAAAGGATGTTCCTTTTGAGTTCACCCCTTCTTGTTTGGAAGCCTTTGAAAGGTTAAAGACCGAGTTAACCTCAGCACCCATCATCCGACCACCTGATTGGAATCTCCCATTTGAGATGATGTGTGACGCTTCCGACTATGCTGTAGGGGTGTCCTAGGCCAACGAGTGGATAAACTTCCTCATGTCATTTACTATGCCAGTAAGACTCTTAACGATGCCCAATTGAATTATTCCACCACTGAAAAAGAGTTGTTGGCAGTCGTTTTCGCTCTTGACAAATTCTGTCCATATCTTATAGGTTCTAAGGTCCTAATCTACACCGATCATGCAGTTTTAAAGTACCTTCTCATGAAAAAAGATGCTAAAACCCATTTAATCCATTGGATCTTACTCCAACAGGAATTCGACTTACAAATTCATGATGAAAAGAGAGCTGAGAATGTTGTAGCAAATCATTTATCTAGGATTGTGGTCGAATCTGTGTCTGACTCACTACCTGTCCTTGAGACATTTCCTGATGAGCAGTTAATGTCCGTCTCCTTTCAATTGTTCCATGATATGCTGACATTGTGAATTATCTTGTCACGAAACAGATGCCCGATTCATGGACCAAGCAAGAACGATTGCGTTTCTTAGTTAGGGTCAAATGGTTCTTCTGGGATGGATGAACCATACCTGTTCAAGTACTGTCCCGATCAGATCATTCGACGTTGCGTTCCTGACTCAGAATATAGGAGCATCCTTTCAATTTGCCATGACCAAGCCTGTGGAGGTCATTTTACTGGGAAGAAAAGTGCTGCAAAAATTTTACAATATGATTTTTATTGGCCCACTCTATTTCGTGACGCTCATGTCTATTGTCAATCATGTGATCGTTGTCAACGATTAGGGAAGATTGCACGCCAGAATGAAATGTCGTTAAACCCGATCTTAGTTGTCGAAATCTTCGATGTTTGGGGCATTGACTTCATGGGGTCCCTTTCCTATATCCCATGGATACCAATATATCCTTGTAGCAGTTGACTACGTCTCTAAATGGATAGAGGCAGTAGCATGTAAAACCAATGACCACAAAGTTGTGGTAAACTTCTTAAAAGAGAATATATTCTCTCGTTTTGGCTTTCCTCGTGCAATCATCAGCGATGGTGGAAAATATTTCTGCAATCGTACATTTGAAGCCTAAATGAGAAAATATTGCATCAATCATAGAGTAGCCACCCCTTATCACCCACAGACTAGTGGCCAAGTAGAAGTTTTCAACCGAGCCATCAAGACCATTCTAGAGAAAACTGTGAACACCACTAGAAAAGATTGGTCTTTTCGCCTGACTGATGCCTTATAGGCATATAAAACTGCATTCAAAACTCTTATTGGAATGTCTCCATATAGGTTAGTTTATAGTAAGGCTTGCTATCTTCCTGTCGAGTTAGAACATAAAGCATACTGGGCAATCAAACGCCTAAATTTTAATCTAGACAAGGCAGGAGAGTCTAGGAAACTTCAACTGGATGAGCTTGAAGAGATAAGGAATGATGCATATGACTGTTCAAAACGATACAAGGATCGTGTGGAGATTATCCATGATAGGATCATAACTCGGGAGGAATTTCAACTAGGGCAAAAAGTCTTGTTGTACAATTCCCGTCTACATCTCTTTTCGGGAAAACTGAAATCCCATTGGACCGGTCCGTACATTGTTCATAAGGTACACTCACATGGTGTAGTTGAGGTCCACAATACCACGTATGGTACCACTTTTCAAGTAAATGGCCATCGTTTAAAATCATACCATGAGTATCTGAGCCCAGAAGTGGAGGAAATCCTTCTGGAAGATCCTGTTTATCAGGATTGATCTCTGTACATACTAGGGATCCATTTATGTATTATACTTTTTGTATTTTTTTCCTCTTAACTAGACAATGATTGATGACATCTACTCGTCCTCATCAGGTACTATCTACCCTTAACATTCTTACATTTGTAGCATGCTATGCATTCATTCATACAATGAGGACAATGCATGAGATAAGTGTAGGGGAGGGTTAACATAGGTTTCCTTTTCGGTTTTCTAAAAATATATATATATATAATAAAAAGATTTTAAAAATATATAAAAAACATTTTCTTTGTTACAAAAAAAACTTTTTGAAAAGAAAAATAATACTTTGACTTATTTTTGTAAGAAATTAAGTTAATTTTAAGGAATAAGAGAATCATAATTAGGATTTCTTATACTTGGTTGAAATAAGAATATTTGTTTAATTTCTAGGGATAGGAAGAAATAAGAATACTTGATTTTTACCTTGATAAAATATGCATCTTTTATATACTTACATACTTAGGGTTCAAAAACAAAGATTCTTATGCCTTCAAAAAAAAAAAGAAGAAAAAAAGAAAAAAAAGAAGAAGAAATATATTATATATAATAAGAATCCTCTGATTAAGCTGGATTTTTGTGCCTCATAAAGCATGATTATTCACACCTAAAAGTAGTTCATATCACCAAATAAATCCTTAGTTTTATGGCCTTATTTGCTCGAGTCCTAAGCCCTTGGGGTGTTTTCTCACGCGGTGGCCTAAAACCGTCCGGCTTGGGAGTCACCGACTATGGCTCATTACATGGGCAAATTAGAAAGCCTAAGAAAGCTAAGGAATATTACTACCAGTATATATACAAATAAGGTATAAGAGTTAGAGTTGAAGAACCCTTAGTCAAAATATTCACCGTCATAACTGAAAGTACACCTAGAGGGGGGTGAATAGGTGTACTGCTAATCTAATGAACTAAATGCGAAAATTAAAAACTAATTGCTACAACACTTAGTGCAACCAACGAGTGTAGCCGAATTCCCTGTGAAGGGCTCTGGACTAACTCCTCTTGATTCCTCTGAATAAGAGTTGAGGCGCAATATGAAGCTCTTATGGTTAAGCACAAGTGAGGCACACAAACACATAAGCATGTATATGATATGACAAAGTAAAGCAATGCACAAATAAGAGAGAGAGAGAGAGAGAGAGAGAGTTTAGAGTCAATGGATCAAACGCAAACAATAAGATGTGTTTCGAGATTCGAGCACCGAGCTCTACGTCCCCGCCTTCACCGAGAAGGATTTCTAATCCACTAGGAGTACCGAACTCCCCTCTCAACCAATACAACCTCCACCGAGGCAATACAAAGGGTCTACGGAAGACCGGATTATCGAACTCCACCAATCCAACCAATACAACCTCCACCGAGGCAACACAAACACCACCTCACACAAGAGGGGTAGGCCCTTGGCCAAACAACCAATCACCTCAACACTTGAGGGATACAAATCCAACTCCACCTCACACAAGAGGGAGTAAAACACAACCTCAACCTCTACCAAAGAGGGAGCTAACCACAATCCAAATCAACCTCTACCAAAGAGGGATACAACAAGTAAAGGGTTTACAACTTGATGGTATATCTCAACCACAAACAATTTTCTTTTTTCACAAAACAAGTGATCCTATAGAGAGGATAGAATGATATAGCTCAAGTGTGGAAATCAAGTGTTTGGAAATCAAAAACTCAAAGAAAACTATTTGGAAAATAGCTAGGATAAGAATAAAATTAAGATCAAAAATCAATCCCAAAGCTTTTCCTTTTTCTTAAATTTTCCAAACCCTTTTGAAACAAATAAAGATGAACTCTTTAAGCACCAAAAACTTTTTGAAAACTTGCTGGAATAAACACTAGAGAGTAGGAATTTTTGGCTCTAAAAATCTTGGAGAAAAACTCAAAACAATGGGGTATATATACTCCTCCCAAGAAACTAGCAGTTGGAGCTGAAAAATAGCTCTGGCGGCTGGCGGTCGACCGGCCCGGTCGACCGCCCGGTCCACCGCCCAAATCCAGAGAGCAACTTTGCTCTATGGACGGTCGACCGCCCGGTCGACCGTGCCTTGCTTACGGTCGACCGTCTGGTCGACCGTCCGGTCGACCGCCCCCACCCGAGAGTGGGGGACTTGCAGTCGGTCGACCGTGCGGTCGACCGGCTCAAGTACCAGCGCAACGTGCACAAGTTTGTGCACGTCGGTCGACCGGTCCGGTCGACCGACTCTGGGTCCGGTCGACCGTCCCGGTCGACCGCCAGAGCCTGGCAGAAGGCATTCTGGGTCAGAAAAACTTGATTTAAAATATCTTTAAAAATCCCATAAAACTTATAAAATTTCACAAAAATAGTTTTATCATAATACATTGAAATATAAACTTGTGTGAAAAATTCCAACACAAATTTCAAACATTTTGAACCATTTTTGTGTTAAGGAAAAATTATCGAAAAACAAAAACTGTATTTTCCAAACTTTGATTTTTCAAATGAAAATTCATTTTGTCCAAAACTTATCCAAATATAAAAACATGATATTTAAACACTTTGAAGCATGTTGCATATGAATAGAAATCCAATATACAAGAAACATATATATATTCATGTTTTTGACTTTTATTCCAAAAATATGTTTTGTTAAAACACAAAACCTAAATACATGAATAGGTATGTCAAACTAAGTTTATTAAGACATGAAGCATACATGTATATAGAATGAATCTAATATACATAAAACCAAGTAAACTTGTTTTGATATAATATCTATTCATAGAAATCAATATCGGTTAAACCAAAAACCGAAAAACCAAAACATGAAAACTAGAAACACGTGTGTGTGTTGTGAACTTGAGCATATCACACTATTCTAATCTTTACAAATGGATCTAAAACAAACTATAAATTAGGTACCGATGTCTTCTTGACGAACTCCGTCTTCAAGTCGACTCGATCCAAACCGTGATCCACCGAGCTTGACTCCAACAAGTGCTATATATGATCTTGATGCTCGGGCTCTGGAATCACAAGTGAAAGGCTTCAAAACTCTTTTGTTGAAGCTAATCACCAACTAATATCTTGATTAAAGATCTGAAACGAACATCACAAGATTATTAGTAAACTTAACTACATGAGTTAATCATCATCAAAACTAGAGTGAGAGGCCTCTGGGCCAACAATCTCCCCCTTTTTGATGATGACAAAACTCATGAAGTTATATATGCATGGATTAAAGTTAAGCTTCAAAGAAGCTCCCCCTTAACTCATGCATTACAATAAACAAATAAATATGCAATGAAAGCTCATAAATATGTATGCAAATATATGGAGATAAACATGCATAAACAAGCATGAAACACATCAAATACTTTTTCTCTTATTTGCAAAACAAAACATATATGCATAAACATAAATACTTTTTTTTAAAACATGCATATATACTGAAATACTTCTCCAATACTCTCAAATACTTCTCCAATACTTCTCCCCCTTTTTGTCAATTATCAACAAAAGGGTTAAAGTAAAAACAAAATGTTCTCCCCCTTTTTGTCAAAAGCAAAAATCAACAAAGGGGTGACATAAAACAAATCAATAAAGGATATATGCGATATACATTCATGAAGAGGAAGACGCTAAGTTAACTTCCCTACATATATGCATTACATGAAGGAAGGATGACAAGCCCTAATTCACATAACGCATAATATGCAATGCATAAGAGGAGATGTGAAGCTCCCCCTACACATGTGTATCGCATAAAGAAGAGTTGTCAAACTCCTCAATATAAGATACACTCAACATGAATTTATATGTAGAAGAGATGTTAAGCTCCCCTTGCATATAGGCAATACAAATCAAAACATTTTATGATACCAATTTAAAGAAAAAAATATATATTTCACTACATGATACCAAATGAAAGTAAACAAATAACATCTTGATACCAATTGTAAGGTATTTTTCTTTATAAGCATATGATACCAAATTAAAAATTAATATTAATTTTTCAATCATTTTTCATCATAAAGTATGGGAGTGGAATACAAAACCAATGGTAAACAAAACCAATGGTAAACAAACTACCAATTAAAAGATGAAATACGAGTTTTCTCTCCCTTTATGAAATACAAAATAAAATGATGCATAAGCTTGTATTAGTATACCAATTGAAAACTAATCAATTGAAACATGATAGTCATTAAAAATCAAGCTTATCATAATCAAAATTTGTGCTTAAAAACATATATATGTATGAAAATATTAGATACCAATCGAAATTGATACTATTTGAAGTCTAAGCATACATACATAAAAATATATGAGTATACAAGAAATGTCAATATTAATATCAATTGAAAGGATCCAATGATACCAATTGAAACAACAATAATATCAAGTGTATAACTCATAATCTTTTCCACCCATTTCATGCTCATGTTTAAAAGATTTTCAATATTAAGCATACAAGGCATGGTCGCCCAACCAACCGCCCGTGGAAAGGTAGGGGTTTTCAAAAATAGGTTTGAAAAATATAGTATTTTTGAAAACTCTACCATAACGAAGAATATCGGAACTAGTTAAATGGACAATCTTGAAAACTAGTACGAAATCCTTCAAGTAAGGAATAAAACAAAATTATATTTCATGAAAAACATGTAAATCACATGGTCACTAAACACTCAAAGTCCATAAAGCCCATACATACTCGTGAAGACATAATCATGAGAAAACAAGAAGGGTGAGTGTTCTTATAAAATGTGAAGAACATAATCATGAAAGGTAGGCAATAAGCTCAATATTCCTTAAAATATGAAAATCATCAAAACGATTTAATCTTCAAGGCATATGTATGTCTTATACAAACTAAAGTATCATACATATCCAAATATAAACGAGTCCACAAATGTATATGCATGAAGGCACGTGGCTCAAAGGATGTATATGCATAATCAATAGTTTGGACAAGATGGACATATACATGAAGTTAAACATATAAATATGAAAACATGGATAAAATAGGAATACAAGTCAAATGCATGAATCATCAAAACTAGACTATACTAGCACATCTAATGGGTACAAATAAGCGTTCAAGCACAAACATATAAAAATTTATTTGTGGCCCACTAAATGTACAAGTATAAATCCTAATTTTAATGAAAACTAACATCCAAACGAGTAATCAAAACATGAAGCATAAAACGATACATGAATCAACATGATAAACATAAATACGATCATTATGTAAATCCAAATGCTATTAGACCTATGATATACATAATAGCTAATAATGGTGAGAAACACAACATATGGGTCCATATAAACATGGGTGATCTCAAATGCTATATATGCATGTCAATGATCTAATAATCATGGCATTAACATAATAATCTACAAACATGAAGCATCAAAACAAAAATCACAAACATCCATATGATCATATGTATATGCATATGCATTAGATTTAGGATATACATATTAGTTTAAAACAAAGTGAGAACACAAAGATATAAGTTCATATTAAACATGGGTGTCTCAAATAACTAAACATGTATATCACTAATCTAATAAACATGGCATAAGCATAATGAACAATAAAACAAGACATGCTATAAATCAAGGACATGAAAAACATGCAAATATAAACGGGAGTTAGAGATCGATACCAAAACCGATGAAGGCACCGATCTAGCTCTCCAAACCAAGGTGGTCCTCCCACCAAACTCCCCTTGAAAGTGATGCATCCAAATAGTCCTCTTTAAGCTCGGAACGCATCCACCTCAAAGCACCATCGCTCTCACGTCATGCGAGAGCACACACCTACATCAAATACAATAGGAGTGGTCTTTGGTACCCATACTCTTTTGGGTCCATAGGGGTTAGTACCTTTTCTAACCCAAATAAATTTATTTGCTAAATTAGAATCATTTATATGATCATAACAAAATTTAGCAAGGTGACCCTTACGTCCACAATGTGTACAAGTGTACACATGAGCATACATGTGATGGGTGTGTACGTGAGGAGCATGTGTATGCCGTGGAGGGTGTGCATGCAAAGATGGAACTTGTTTCTTTCGAAACAAAGATTCCAAAAGTGTATGGCTCAAAACACAATGGCTCAAAGTAGAGCCCAAACAATCCATATTCTTCTTTAGCAACTTTATATCTTTTTCAATTAGAGAAGAAGTGGAGCATGCAATAGGTGAACTAGGTGAAACTATCCTAGCATGGCAAACATGTGAATCCATATTATTTTTCAAAGATTCATTTTTCTTTAAACAAACTTCTAAATCCTTGGAAATAGAAGCAATTTTCATTTTTAAAGAATTATTTTCTTTTAAAACAAAATTAACTTTTGAAGACAAGTTTTCATTTTCTTTAAAATTATTTCACAATCATTTTTATTTTTCAAAAATTCAATTTCTTTTAGGACAAGATCAAGTCTAGATTTCAATTAATCCCTCTTATTAGAAATCTCCACTTTATCTTGCAAAATCAAATCAAGTCTTGAACATAAATCTTGTTTTCGTTATTAAGTTCAAAACTCTTCTTTTTCAAAAGATATATTTTTCCAATAATTTTTCACACACAATAGATAGTTCTTCATTTAAAGTGTTAGGATCAACATACTCATTACTAGAAGAACTAGCATCATCACAATCTAATTGAGATTCCGAATATACCTCAAGGGAGTCATTCCCTTGGACCATGAAGCATTGTGACTCGGATTCTCCACTAGATTCATCCTCCATGATGTTGGGCATTTGTAGCTCGGAGGAAGTCAACTTGTTCCACACTGAAAAGGCGGAATCATAGTTAGAAACAAGCATAAGATAATCTTTGTTAAGCGTGCTTCTAATAGCCTCAAGGGCAAGTGCATTGGCCTCTATATGCTTGCTATCATTAGAGTAGGATTTCTTGGTAATAGCAAGGTAAACATGCAAGCCTAGGGTTTTTAGGTACATGGACATCCTAAATTTTCACATGTCAATATTGGAAACATCGAACATGAGAGGTGACAAGCAATCCATAAGTGTGTGCAAACAATATACGTGCAAATGCAAATGATAGATTAGCAAACCAAGATCACACTCCTAGGTGATTAAACCAAATATCAGGAGCGTAGGCTCTGATATCAATTGAAAATACACCTAGAGGGGGGTAAATAGGTGTACCGCTAATCTAATGAACTAAATGCGAAAATTAAAAACTAATTGCTATAACACTTAGTGCAACCAACGAGTGTAGCCGAATTTCCTGTGAAGGGCTCTGGACTAACTCCTCTTGATTCCTCTGAATAAGAGTTGAGGCGCTATTTGAAGCTCTCGTGGTTTAGCACAAGTGAGGCACACAAACACACAAGCATGTATATGATATGACAAAGTAAAACAATGCACAAATAAAGAGAGAGAGTTTAGAGTCAATGGATCAAACGCAAACAACAAGATGTGTTTCGAGGTTCGAGCACCGAGCTCTACGTCCCGCCTTCATCGGAAGGATTTCTAATCCACTAGGAGTACCGAACTCCTCTCCAACCAATACAACATCCACCGAGGCAATACAAAGGGTCTACCGAAGACCGGAGTACCGAACTCCACCAATCCAACCAATACAACCTCCACCGAGGCAACACAAATACCAACTCACACAAGAGGGTAGGCCCTAGCCAAACAACCAATCACCTCAACTCTTGAGGGATACAAATTCAACTCCACCTCACACAAGACAAAGTAAAACACAACAACCTCAACCTCTACCAAAGAGGGAGCTAACCACAACCCAAATCAACCTCTACCAAAGAGGGATACAATAAGTAAAGGGTTTACAACTTGGTGTATATCTCAACCACAAACAATTTTCTTTTTCCACAAAACAAGTGATCCTATAGAGAGGATAGAATGATATAGCTCAAGTGTGAAAATCAAGTATTTGGAAATCAAAAAACTCAAAGAAAAACTATTTGGAAAATAGTTAGGATAAGAATAAAATTAAGATCAAAAACCAATCCCAAAGCTTTTCCTTTTCTTGAATTTTCCAAACCCTTTTGAAAAAATAAAGATGAACTCTTTAAGCACCAAAAACTTTTTGAAAACTTGCTGGAATAAACACTAGAGAGTAGGAATTTTGGCTCTAAAAATCTTGGAGAAAACTCAAAACAATAGGGTATATATACTCCTCCCAAGAAACTAGCCGTTGGAGCTGAAAAATAGCTCTTGCGGCTGGCGGTCGACCGGCCCGGTCGACCGCCAATGGTCAAAAATTTGACCGTTGGAGCATCGGTCGACCGCCCGGTCGACCGCCCAACTCCAGAGAGCAACTTTGTTCTATGGACGGTCAACCGCCCGGTCGACCGGCCTTGCTTACGGTCGACCGTCCGATCGACCGCCCCCACCGAGAGTGGGGGACTTAAGTCGGTCGACCGGCTCAAGTACCAGCCCAACGTGCATAAGTTTGTTGGTCCGGTCGACCGTCCCAGTCGACCACCAGAGCCTGGCAGAAGGCATTCTGGGTCAGAAAAACTTGGTTTAAAATATCTTTAAAAAATCCCATAAAACTTTTAAAATTTCACAAAAATAGTTTTTACATAATACATTGAAATATAAACTTGTGTGAAAATTTTCAACACAAATTTCAAACATTTTGAACCATTTTTGTGTTATGGAAAAATTACCGAAAATAAAAACCGTATTTTTTCAAACTTGAATTTTTCAAATGGAAATCGTTTTGTCCAAACTTATCCAAATACAAAAACAAGAATTTAAACACTTTGAAGCATGCTGCATATGGATAGAAATCCAATATACAAGAAATATATATATATCCATGTTTTTGACTTTATTCCAAAAATATGTTTTGTTAAAGCACAAAACCTAATACATGAATAGGTATGTCAAACTAAGTTTATTTAAGACATGAAGCATACATGTATATAGAATGAATCTAAATACATAAAACCAAGTAAACTTGTTTGATATAATATCTATTCATGGAAATCAATATCGGTTAAACCAAAAAACCCAAAAACCAAAACATGAAAACTAGAAACACGGTGTGTTGTTTGGAACTTGAGCATATCACACTATTCTAATCTTTACAAGGGATCTAAAACAAACTAAAAACTAGGTACCGATGTCTTCTTGACGAACTCCGTCTTCAAGTGACTCGATCCAAACCGTGATCCATCGAGCTTGACTCCAACAAGTGATTATATATGATCTTGATGCTCGGGCTTTGGAATCACCAAGTGCAAGGCTTCAAAACTTCTTGTTGAAGCTAATCACCAAACTAATATCTTGATTAAAGATCTGAAACTAAACATCAAGATGATTAGTAAACATAACTACATGAGTTAATCATCATCAAAACTAGAGTGGAAGGCCTCTGGGCCCACAACAACTGCATATGACTTAGAGTAAAATAATAGACTATATGAGAATACAATTTTATTCCTAACCTTAATTGATAACAAATATTTGAATAGAGGCTAAGTCTAGGGATGAATAATTCGATACTCTTATAACTTATAAGTTGCTTAATACTTGTATAAACACTTCAAATATTTTCCTTCTTTTCAAAATGTATTTTCAACAAATATTTCTTTTCTTTATGGATTTTGTGAGTGTAATCCACTGAAAACCCTCAGGAGACTACAACTCCTCCTCTAGGGTAACCTAGAGGTTTAAAGGCTTATTGCAAATGCTAAGTGCAATCACGTGACTAGCGAAAGTGATCCAATAAAAACCTTAGGTTAGTTT